>DWON01006630.1:0-13697 GCA_018251015.1 Phocides pigmalion okeechobee
AGTGCCGCCCCGGGCGAGCTCTAACGGCTCTACCACCTGTAAACACCAGTGTTACAGAACGATAGCACTATTCTTTATGAATTAAAACAATAATAGTAATAAGTACCAGGTGAACGGGACACTTGCACAATTTCAAATTTATTTTGTAACCTTCAAATATATTTTTTTCTCTTAAGGACTATAGAACAATGATTGTATAGCATATCATATTTCGTTGAAGCGACATACACAGGATAATTTCTTCTATCTATGTATCATTAATAAATTATAATACAGACATTGCTCGCATTACAAAGTAGATGAAATATACAAAAAATATCTTATATACTTGGGTGCACTCATAAATAAGCCCATAAAACTGTGCAGTAACAAATGTACTCCAAGGGAAACATTTACTAACGATAGAGTACAGAGACTCCTTCTGACTTTGCAAGTTCCTCTCAACGCCGCGCTGTTTGCTGTCCAACTTGCTCATGATCGCCTTGGAAGCTACAAATATTGCTGGTATTAGTGAGACATATTTATATACATAGTATAAAACTAAGTCGTTTCCCTTCGTCCCTACGCTTACAATTTTCGATCCACGCAATTGATTTTAATGCTGTTTTTATCAATAGACAGAGTGATCAAAGACTTTCTCTTTGATTTATATGTATATTATAGTCCAGAAAACTTAAGAATTACGAATTTTTGTCATGTGAAGTTAATGAGAAAATTGTATGGTAAATCGCTAGTAGCGGATTAAAAGGTATTTCTTATTTCCTATAGGAAATAGATCACCCATCTATTAAATAATAACCAGTACCAACTACTGAAGATGTCGGCTACATCGAAACACAGCAAACGTTTTGCCACTGGCCGTCACCCATCCAATTCTTGACCGCATCCAACGTTACTTTAATTTATGGATCGTTGTGTACCCTTGATATCTTTTATTATACTTACAAATGACTCACCTTTAAGCTGCATGTGGAAGAGTTTCTCCTCGTTCTTAAGCGCGATGAGCTTCTGTTGCTCCATGAAGGAGCAGTGCATCGCGCGCTGCTGGTTCGTGGTCACCTGCGTCGCGTACCGCTCCTCCTCCTGACAACCAACAACGAATCAAGATTTTTTATATGAGAAAAGTAGCAAGCGAGCCTGCAAGCCACCTGATATTAAGTAGTCGCAGCCCATAGACATCTACGTACAATAACAAACACGACTGAAATTCTATCTGAGCTCGAACGTAGATACGTTGCTACTCGTGAGGACTGAGATGGTCGCTTCGTTTCAAAGTGTACCCGACAACCGCACCTCTCCAACCGAAACACAAGTAATGCTTTACGGCGGATTATGAGTGCTACGGTGGTACCTCCCCAGTCGAAGTATAGTACCTATCTATCACCTATTGAAAATGCTGTAACTGTAGCTGTATCAACGAATCAACAGCATCAAACATGAATAGTAACAAATCATTGTATGGCTTTACTTTTTTTTAATATATTAACAGTACTCACGTTCAGCATATCTTCCAACTCTTTAGCTCGTTTCTCAGAAGATTTTGATTTATCAGTTGAATCCGTTAGCTTTTCTTTAAGTTCCCTGATCTGAAAATGTAATAGTCATAAACATAAGGTTAATAAATACAAAAAATGTGCTCACTCTGTATATTTTCATTACATGGATCTAATATTCCATGTAGTTCTGTGTCAATTTTGTAGTTAGGCAATCTGTATACACTGAGAATGTGTTCATTCAAAGAGTGGTTCTAAGACACAAATCGAAACGCTACAAGTTAATGAGGTACAGAATGAAAGTTAGGAGGGTAGGATGTCTGAAATCTTTAAGTAAATAAAATAATGGTAAAAATTTTATTTCAAAATAAGCTAGATTTAATGTCACATATTAGTTTTCATGTTTTCCTCAGCAAGACCTTTCATTTAATACCCAGATTGTGGTAGTACAGAAAAATGAAGTAGTCCGCCATCTTGGATGATCCATCATATTAGAATGACGTCACATAGCTAAGCATGCATTGCCATGCAAAGTAGGCGTGTATATCAAATTTCAGCTCAATCGGTCAATGATAACTGATTGATAATTCAGTTGCATGATTCCACCAGACAAACATACATACATTGAGATTTAAAAAAAGCTTGTAAAATTAAATTAATATTTAGGTTTTCAGCATTCGAATTTTGAAAAACTTCAAGTAAAATGTAGAATTTGTCTTCGATGATAACTAGTCAGTAAAAAATCATACCTTATTGTTAAGCGCGTGCAATGCAACGTCTTTACGATGCTGCTCGTCCAGTATCTGCCGGTTCTCCATGTGCATGCCCTCTAGTTCGTTGCGTATATTGCTCGATTCGCGCTGGAGGCTTTGGGCCTGGAAATAAATCCTGTTTTATATGGTTTGCACAATGATTTAAAGAGTGAAAGTTTATCTATTCCTTTGATAATGATTTCTCGAGAATTTCGTACAGAAAACTTGCTGTTACTCCACTTTGGGGGCATGCGGTGCCAGCAAAGGGAATATCAAAAATATGAAGAATTTGGCATAAAAACTAAAAAAAAAGGAATGTAATAAAAAATAAAAAAAGTTTTTTTATAGCTCAAAATTACCCAAATACAATAAAATATAGGCATACAACTTTTGTAAATTACCGTGTGTCCAATAACTACAAAGGTATGTATGAAAATGTAAGTAATGTAATGAATGTAAAGGATATGATAAGATGGATTGATAAATAATTGGATGGATAAATAAATGAGTGGAAGTGGCGGAGCTGACCTCGCTGTCTAGGGAAACGTTCTCGTCAGCGGTGCGCTGGTAGTCAGCGCGCGTGTTGCTGAGCTGCTGCGCCAGCGCCATGTTCTCGCGCGCGGCGTCGTTGTTGTTGCCGCGCTGCTGCTCGCAGAACGCCTGCTGCTCGCGGCACTGCTCCGCTACGCTGTTCGCCTCCGCGTCTAGTACTGCGTAGTCCTGGGTGCAAAGAAATATAATCAATTAATAGAATCAGTGGAATTGATATCGTTGATATATTTATTTTTTCCCTCTTTTAACCATATCCTTTAAATCCTAGTATAAATGTAGGTTTAGAAGTGATACTGCCAAAAAAAAACAATAAAAAGTATTGCCTTAGTGTTAACTAAATTCGTAAAAAAATATCTGATTTTACCTGGTCAATCAATAGATGTCCTATAGGAAGTTTTTCATGTACAAATATTAATAATATATATTTTTTATGTACCAAGCATTTTATTATCAAATATTTTCTACTAGATAACGAGTGTAATTTTCTTACCTCCCTGATGTGTCTAATGTCCACATCACGCTGTCTTAGATTCTCCACAGCATTAGTCCACATTGTCATCATCTGCTTCCTCTGTTCCATCCCTTCCATGACCTAACATGAAAATTGAATATTTCGTTGTTTATACACAACTATACACGATGTACTAATGAGACCTTTATAAAAAGTATAAACTTTAAGATGGTAATTATCGTGATAAGCTATAATGAAATACAACAGAAAATATAGAATAGTACAAATAAACACACACCGTAACCACGAGCCATGCAACTGGTTCGAAATATCGGCAATCAACAATCAAAATTCGTTAATCATGAGTACCCGTTATATAACATAAAGTAGAAACACAACTGCTAAAGCAGAATTAACACTGTGGGGTAATAAAATTGATCAGAAATATGTAAAGTTACTATAAAATAGATTAATTTATTAGTATCAGACAGAAAAGCATCACCTGAACTGATATTCTTTCACAAGCTCTCTCCTCAGCACTGAGATTTGACACCAGTTGATTGAGACGTTCTATCATTTTATCATGATCAACTTTCAATTTCTGCCTGTTCGTTTCCAGACCCTGAAAATAATTATTTATATGCTATATAGTAGGATCAGACATCCTACTATATAGTCCTTTTTAATTTAGTGTCTCAATTCGATTTCAATACCTCTGAATTTTCTAAATGCATATTTGGAAAATGTAAACAGCAAAACAGTTGTAGTATTATGGTTTGGAGACTGACCTAAAAATTTTAAGTCTAAATAATGTTGTCTAGATTTATTTACTTGTATATCACTAAAATGGTACACTGTAACTTGTGACTCTTCTTACACCACTAGTACTGTCATTCCGAGTTGTTCCAAGCGTAATGAGACAGGAATATCATAAGAATTATGAAAGACCACTATAATTAATACATTGGTCTCATTGCTATCTTAGCAATAGTTTTAATATAAAACAACACACTTTAGCCTTAGAAAGATCCTGTTTGGTGAACTGCTCGATAGCCGTAATGTCGTCGGCGCTTCGCTCTAGGGCAGCGCGCCATTCCTGTAAGGCTCCACGCTCGCCACACACTTCAGTTTTCAGAGTATCAGCCTTTTTCAACAGACGGGCTATGTTGCCTGAAAACAGAAATTATTATTTAGTTAACGATAGTGACTACACAAATTAACATATATTGTCAAGTGCAGACCACAGATATTACATACATGTAGAAATAGACAATCTCAAATATAACAGCACTTCTAACAAAAGTTGATAGCATGTGTTTAATTAACATGCTATGCATATATGCCACTGCCCCTTAGAATAACATAAAAAAAATTATCTATAGTCCTTTTAGACTAAACACAAAAGTAAGACAGAGAAGAAATAGAAGTAGACACAAATACTCCCATTACCATTCTCCCATTGACACAAAAGCAATATTGATCGGTTATAGCAAAAATATAAGAAACAAGTAAAAGAAGAAGTAAATATAAGTCACTTATAAATAAAGAACAAAAGTACATATTTTAACATTTATTAGCAATAAAACAAAACAGGATGTTTTATGAAAATTTATAATAACAGATAAACTAATTACTTTGAAGCCGGTCAATCCTGGTGTTAAGAGTAGCTGCCTCCTTGTTGCAGTCCAGCACATCTCTGTCCAGTCGATCTGCTTCATTACAGGACAACTGCTTAAGCTTCACCTCTTGCTCCAATTGCTGCTTATGGGCAAATAGAAGACGCTGGAAAAATATGAAAAAAACGTTGCTGTTACCAACAATTTAATCCTATGAGAGTAAATTAACATCTTCTTCCATACCAGTATATCATAACTAATAAAAAAGAACTTGATGTTAATAAACAAGTGTCTTGTATCAACATCATAACAATCAACAAACCTGAATATAAATATCAATATCAACATTAGTACAGGGCCTGGACCAAAAGTTTTGCTAATAAAGAGCAAGGTACGAATTAAGAAATCACTAAAATCCACTTATGTGAAACTTGTATAACCCTTTGCCAATACTGTACTAATGTATCATTACAGTCACACCTTTTTTTGTGGATATGGAAATTGTCAAATGATTGCGTCCACCCAGAGCTATGACGAAGGGGTATGTCAGATTTTACTGACTAAAACCACACCCATGTTCCTGCTGAGCCATTAGGTGCTGGAGGCCGCAGGACCCCGAATGGACAACTACCGTGACCCCAGCTGGCATTGGACCGCTACTGCGCACTGGTGGACCCCAATGAAGATGTCATTTCAAAGAAAGGTGCTTGTGAAAGATTATGGGCCGTCATCTTGGGCATTACAGTCACACCTAGGGTTGTCATCCGCTAGCTTTAACTAGACATGTTCAGCTTGTTTCAGTCAAGTCTAGCCAAATATTTATAATGTCAAATAGAATTCCATGATTACACTTACTGTATTTTCTTGGTATTCAGTGTGGACATGATCTTTATATTTATTGAGATCACTTCGCTTTTGATTTTGCAATATTAAAGCTTCCTTCAAGCGTTGTATCTCATTTTGCCTGAAAATAGACATTTTTTTTAATTATTATTTAAAATATGTAGTTACATATATGGTTATTAACTATAATAATTACAAAATAATGTAACATATTTTGAAAACTGTTTTAAATTTATTTTTATTGTATTTTATAATAAATAGTAATTATTTATAGTATAATTGCAAAATATATTTTTCAAATATGGGGAGTAGTTCACCTTGAAATCAAAATCGTTTCCAAGTTTTGATTGTCTGGATTTGCTAAAGGAATACGTGTTCCTTGATTCCAACCCAATTCTTCCAACAGTTGTGCCATGTAGCTTGGAACTTGAGCATCCTTATCCCCCATTTGTAAATTATTAAACGAGCAATATAAAAATAACTAAATTTCTTTACTATACCAAGTGTAACTGTAACTACAGCAACCCAATAGTTTGATCGAAATCAACAAATCACTTCAAAATAACAAATTAAGCGCCATATTTTCAAAAATCCAAATAATCAAAGTAAACAAATAGAATAAACATAAACAATTTGACAGATAAAAAATAGGTAATGTTAAAACCGGAACTTCTATTCAATGTAATAAATCGATTTTTCTTGAATTATTTCGATTTGTCATCTACAAAAGCTTTTCATATGGTTACGTTATAAAGCTTTTCGCCTTTATAGTAAATTGTATACTTTCATTTAATTTAAGGAACGCTAATCTTTTCAAAGATAGTTCGTTTATTAAGTAATTAATATTACTTATTATTTATTGAAGAAAATACAAATTTAATGTTTATTATATAATATAGATATACAAATATCTGTAATCATGTATCATACCTGCTTAACATTTATATGTTGTAATAAATTTATTGAACAAAAAGACACCAATTACATTATTTTTACATGAGTATACTTTATGAGAAATATCTTGAAATGTGGCCAAAAGAATCTGCGCGTAGTCTTCCAAAAATAACTCACTGCCAGTTTAGTTTCACGCTGCCGCGGTAGCTTATTGTATATATTTGAAATATTTTTTAAATACTAGTATCAATGAGTGCTGACGCAGCATCCTTGCCGTGCCCAATATGTTTACATACAGGAGTTTTCGATTCGGCACAATCGTTAAAAGATAGATTAATATATGTTTCGACAAACAAAATATTGTGCCCTGTATGTCAAGAAGAGGTTTCTGGATTGGATAAACTTACGATACATTTGTTCAGCCATGTGAAAATATTAGCAACAAAAGGATTTCCTGAAAAACATGAAAATAGTGAAAATAAACTTCAAGCAAAATCTGTAAATACATGTGTTGTAGAACAGCAGCAAAAGAAGGCTAAAACATCTGTCACTAAAAATAAAACTCCGTCGTCCACAACTTCTGTTTCGCCCGTAAAATATGTAAAGATTTATCCAAACCTACCAGTAATCGCCTTAAATACAATGCCTGTAATAGATATATCACATGGTTCTGTAGATGCATGTATGCAAAATGGGAAATCGTGTATAATACCTGCAGCAAAAAACGAATCAAAAAACATACAAGTAAATAATAAATGTAATATATGTGGTCTACAATTTGTAGATGCAGATATTTTAAGAATGCACAAATGCTTAATACATAACCTTGATGATAAATCTGAGCATACATTCACACGATATAACTGCCACCTGTGTCAAAAGAGTTTTAAAATGAGAGGTTCTCTGATGGTTCATTTAAGAGTGGCTCATTTTGGATTTTCCTCAAACAATGGAGTGGACAGTAATGTCAACGATAATATAGCGGGTAAAGATTCAAATCAACTGAAAGAAACATCACTTATTTTGGAGAGGAATGATGGAAAACAATGGCAATGTGATGTATGTCGAAAATGTTTTACTACAAAGTACTTCCTCAAGAAACACAAGCGTCTTCACACAGGTTAAAAATATTGGTGTTTCTTTTTGAGGTAATTTTTACTAACGGAATCTAATACCTACATTATAATTATTACAGTTAAACCATATTCCAGCCATATCGCTATCATTATAATTAATATTGTAGGATGAATTCACATGTTAACCACTTCGTAAATTAGGAAGCTGCTTCATTGCTATTTGGTAAATAAAATAATTTCATAGTTCTATTATCATTCTTTGTAAATCTATTTAAACGGTGTTTAATTATTATTTTTTATATTTTCAGGTGAAACACCATACGCATGTACGCAATGTAACAAAACGTTTACTTTTCAACAATCTTATCATAAACATCTTTTATATCATAATGATGAAAAGCCACATTCATGCACATTTTGCGGTAGAGCTTTCAAGGAATTATCAACCTTACACAACCATCAACGTATTCATACGGGGGAAAAACCATTCTCCTGTGAGACTTGTGGTAATTTTTTTTTAATATATAGCTAGAATGTAAAAATTCATATTCTCTCAATTATATTTTTTATAGGTTACGTGAATAATAAAGTTACGCTACTTAAGCCATGTTATGTATAATTATAAATTTAGGTTAATATGTTTTTACAGGAAAATGTTTTAGGCAAAGGGTTTCATATTTAGTCCATCGACGCATACATACAGGTGCCATGCCATACAAATGTACAGCATGTAACAAAAGTTTTAGATATAAGGTAAGTTTCATATGTCTGAATATCATATGCCAATGAATATCTGAAGGATTTTTTTTGGTAATAATATATATTTTTTTGTCATTAGGTTTCTCAAAGGACTCACAAATGTCAAGCCCAGCCACCTGGTACGGTGATAAGAAAAACTGGTGATCTTGTAGAAAAACTAAAAAAGAAACACACGGACACTACACTTGTAGAAAATACAGCACAAAGAAATAAAAATGAAATTAGTAAGGGTGTTGCATACGTAGAAGTTTCAGAAGCAAATGCGGAGTTAGTGCGTACGGGGGCGAAAATATCATTAGAAGATATGGAATCTGATAATTTCAATATAATCGCAGAAAGTTTTCAAGGAAACAATGAAGATTGTCTTCCTGGCACGAGTTACTCGCCGCAGGCAATAAAAAAAGAAGATTTTGAACTGAAGAATATAAATAATATTGATTCAAATGTGAAAGAACTAATAGATTATTTACCAGTTGATGACAAAAATGTACCTTCTCCTTCGGATATTTTGAAAAATTTATGCTTGTCCACTGATGAAGAATTAAATAGCGTTCTTGAAGAGTTAATATAATGTACATTTAGATGTGAACTACTTAGTAAGCTAAATAAAATATTATATTACATATATTTTATTACAATGTTGGGTTTGTATTAATTGTGGAAAAAAATGCAACTGCAATAGCTTATAAAAGTTTCATCTAGGATTATTCTTGCCGTTTAGAACTTATTTGGAAAGCCTAAAGTATTATTAATAAATTAAATCTTTCAACCAAATAAAGCAACATTTAACATGGTATAATTCAGGAATCAGTGCGACGATAGTACTTCTGCTAAAAACCTTGAATTATTGTTCTATCTTAACCTACATTATATATAAATTTCAGTCGAAATAAAATATACGCTATATTGAAGACAAACGTTTATGATTCAAGCAGGGTAGCAGAAATGTGTTGTTTTATTGCTCATGTGTTACCAAGATAATTAAGTTGCTTACTTTGTACAGAAAGACCTAAATTGACTTATAGCTCAAATTAATATTTATAACAGGCCATCATAATGTACGCTACAATAAATTATAATAATTCTGTCATTTAAATTGATTCCTATAGTAGAGGAGATTCGATCTTGCTTTAATGGTGATAAAACCTACAATTTTTTTTCAAAGATCTTGAAACTATTTATATAATAAAATCGATTTTAATTTTAGGCTTAAGTATCGATTTGAAAATATCACTTATTACCGGTTTTTCTTAGAAACATCGTAAAATTTATTTGTCTATGGCGTTTTCTTCGCCATCGAACACCATCAGCAACCAGAAATTCCAGCCTTAAGATTTTTTACCCAATTTTAAGGAAAATAATTAATACTTTGAGATTGAGGCTATTTTGATTTTAGCGCACACTTAGAGCATCTTGAGTCAAAATTGAACTTAAGAAAAGGTAGTACCACACCACAGCAAACTATAAATACTTATTAATAATTTCCGAATTTAAAAACCTATTACACATTCACAAATATTATATTAAGTACATGATTAACAGAAATAGCATACCATACACTTTATACCTTTTCGGAAAACTATGAGCTAAAACTCAAGCAGATGTCCTAATTGTATAATGTAATGTCCGCAATGGTTTACACAATTATACTTGATATTACAAATATTACAAATTTAGCGAATGTGATTATTTGTAAATAATTCTAAGTTTGGCTCGAACAATTATTTATGTTGCTTCTAAGTACCATAAGTTTACTATAATATTTTTCTTGAGGAAACTACAAATCTTGCAATAAATAGAAACTGAGTTTCTTTTTTAAATGAAGAAGGTAAGCAATTATTAAGTTGTAGTATTTATAAAATTATAAATTTGTTCTATAATATAGGAATATTTCGGTTTTCTGTCTGTATGTATATGTATATAATTATTTTAATATCTAGGGTAAAAATGGTAAAATGGAAATTCGATGTGGAAGCACTGACAGCAGCATACACAGGTCCACAGTTCTGTGGTCTGTGGAAAAAAATACGTCTTGTATCAGCCAGCTGTTTTTATTCGAAGTGTTTTGAAAAATCAGTGAAAATCATTATGCATCGAAATTGAACAGTGTCAATGACTACAAAACAGTGTCATTTAATGAAACGAATGTGATTTACAAGTTTGTATAAAATTCATGCTGAGTGGACAAATTAATCGATTTGTGGTTTTGTCAAACTTCACGACGAATGCACTGCGTTTGTAGCGATTTATTACGTCGTACTTATTTGTAGTGTAATGTGTTTAAATTGAGTATATGAACTGAGACCTGTTCATATGTTTTAGTGTTCTTTTAGTGTTCCAAGATTCCTGCTAACAAAGGGTAAGTGAGGACATAGTTTAAAATTATATGTATTTCACATCGTGTAGGTACCATAATTCCTTTGTATCGCAACTTTATCATAAAGTTGTAGAAGGTCATTTTGTAATGTCTGAAAGCTGTAAATTACTTCCTCGTTATATTTATTATCGAAATAATAACGTTAGTTATTGAATAACTCGTTTTATAAATAAAATTAAAAAAATTGCCGTGTTATATTGGTCCAATGACCTAATTAAATATTTACAGTCTAAATATTGCATGAATTGGGATTTAGAAATTATGATTTTATCACTTCTTGTTGAATGTTTATTTTTTTTTAATATTGTTTTTGTCTTAAAGCTACCTTCATTTTAATTAATATTTTTTATCTATATCCCATTTTCGATATATTAATGGTCCATATATAAAATTATGTAATTTTCATTGTTGTGATATTATATTAGAACAAAGAATCTTTTGTTATTTTGCCTTGTATACTTGAGTCTACATAAGTTAATGCTATAAATAATTCAAATATATATATAGATATTCTTATTTACAAAAATATTTTATTTTTCTTTTATTTCAAAAGCAAATTCTATAATCATCCAATCTTTTATATTATAGATGTTAAAAATTAATCAGAAATTAATATTTTCAAACTCAACAACATGCCATGTATATCATAGGATATAATCACTATTCTTAAATAATATCCATTTTAAAAAAAGTATTGAAATTTTTGGATTCTTTTGTTTATGAAATCTTTTTTTTCCAATTAGTTAGTATGGTTTTTGATGATTATCCTTTTGTTATCCTTATTAAAAGTTCTTTAAAATTTTGATCAACTTTGATGATGAAATCCCTGGAAAAAATCATAAATACAATTCCATTTCCAAAAAGATGTGTATGATAAATAGACAAATAATTCTATCCCACACCAACCAGTCTCAATTTGTTTTTTGTAAATGTAAAATGGCACATATTTGTCTTTGTATTTTTTTTGTATGAACTCATGAGCACCTACCGTCTGCTACAAGTTTACTTCAGAAGCTGAATCTTCATGACATGTGTAAAGGGGCTATTCTATTAACATTTATTTTAAAGGTGTGCAAACTATAGTTCAACTGGAGAAGCCCCCACCGTAGCTCTCATAATCCATAGAAAAGCATTACCTGTGTTTCAGTTGGAAACGCCCAGATGCTGGCTACACTTTGAAGCAAGACAACCATATTAGTTGTCAGGGGTACCAACATATCTATGTTCGAGCTCATATTAGGATATTGGTCATATGTGTGGTTATTCGTAGATGTCTATGGGCTGTGACTACTTAACATCAGGTGTTTTGCATGCTCATTTGCTACTCTTCTCATATAAAAAAAAATGCCAGAAAGCAGGTACTTAAAAATAGAACTCTTCAATTTGTATGCAGATGGAAAAATACACTTGCAAATCCCTGAAATTTTAATTTGATGGTGTCAAGGTAAAGTTCATCCCTCCATGGAAACTGGATCATTGTTACCCTTTAATTGGTTATTATTATTACAAGTTGGGTTACAGTTGAAAACTTTGTGGTCACTTTGACCTGTTTTGGTTTATTGTAACTGACCAAAAGGTCAGTTATAAAAATATAACTTATCTCCAACGTTGGTATGAATCTTCAATGGCTTACTGTAAAGACACAAAATATTCTACAAAATAAATTTAAACATATATAACTAAGGCTACAAGCTGTTGCTTGAGGTTTGTGAACTTTATGTATATTACATGGTAAAATAGAGACCTGCTTTTTTGGAGGGTTAGTGTCATTTTAAGCGAGTCCATGATAAGGTAATGAGGAATTTTTTCTTCAATTAACACCTCAGGGTTGATGAAACAAGGGTTGGGATTACTAGCCAAAACCAATAGCTACTTTTTAAATGTTGGTAATGTGTTATAGTACTTCCAGGTGTAATCTCTTGAGATATATTATTTTTTAATAGAAGTTCATCAGACTTCAAAGTCATTACAAAGTTTAAGATAAAGTTTCATGTGGACCTTATAGTTGGATGCTTATGAATAAATTTTGATAAATTTGAGGCTTCAAAGAATACAAGTGAAACTTTGGAATTTATCATAATAAAAACTGCATTCAAATTGTGTGAGAAATCTTGTCTTTTATTTATGCAAAATGGGTAGTAAATGAGCATGCTGGCAATCTAATGTTAAGTGGTATCTGAACTTGTACATCCAACCTCAAAAAGGCTGAAGTCTTATTTGTAGTTCTAGGCTGATGTGTAACTCCTCCTGAGGACTGAGATATAAGTATTCGCCAATAATGGACAAATTTTCAATAGCCTTAAGTTCTAAGGCTATTGCCACATTCAAACTAATACATTAACTATTGTGGTGTAAGATTTTTAAGGTCATTAATCAAGTTCTAGTCGGACATTTAATTTCAGGTGACTCATTCTTCCAGTGGTAGTAACACTTGATCTCAACCTTACATAGGATCTGTTGGACCATATTTATTCTATTAGGTGTTTATTTTGGATTTTTAAGGAGCCCTGCTCAAGTTTAATTTTAAGCTTTATAGGCATTGTAGTGTGTATTTGGATATACCTGATGGTGATCCAGCCCAAATAGAAACTTTTGTCTAGCAGCATTGTAGAACTGAAATTGTTATATTTAAAAGTATTTCATATTAGACCTGTAGAGTAGCACTTAGTCACCGTCGTTGTCAATCACTTTAGCTCACTGGGGTGAGCTAAAGTGATTGACATTATATCATTTTAGTAGTAGTAAGTAACAATATTGACACACTTTTTCAAAATACATAATGTTCTGAAATTTGAGTAACTACAGTTATGATTTGTATTTTCAACTTGAGGCATATTTGTTAATTTAAATTATACAGTACAATACAAAGGGGGGGGGGGGGGGG
>DWON01006631.1:0-13696 GCA_018251015.1 Phocides pigmalion okeechobee
GTTGCTTTACGGCGGGTTATGAGGGTGGCGGTGGTACCGCCCCGGGCGAGCTCTAACGGCTCTACCACCTTTAAGAAATAAAGTATATAATTTATTTTCATATTTACAACGATGAAAATTTTAAAACTAATTACAATTAAAACCTAACCTTAACAATCTAAAGGGAGTCCGTGCCCATGCGGCATGGTTCCAAGAACACTAGCCGCATTCCCGAGCTGGATAGCAATCGCAATTTTCTGCGCGAGATATGAACCTGCCCTCTTGTCACCAGCAGCGTCGATCAAACGTGGAAATTAAATTGATTAAAAATATTTTCATTTTTTGTCTCGTTTTACGCAACGTAATAACTTAATGTAATACCATTACAAAACAAGTTTGCATAACTATTTAATCTTCTCTTACCTTAGGCCAATAGGCGTATGAAAATGTAAAAATATCTAGTGAGATGGTAACTGCGTAGATAACACCTCGTGTGCATAAAAACTAAAAAAACATATAGCGACTGGTTCGAATTCGTATTCGTTTGTAGAACGTTCAAAAGTTCAAACAAAGCTTATGTTAGCGCTTGTTAACTTGGACTTTTAGTTTTAACTAACAATGTTTTTGCCGCATTCCACGTTACATTTTATCTTGATTTTTTTAACTCCAGCCGTGTGAATGACGCGTACGTATAAAACAAATCTTATTATCCGCGCACTCCGTCAGTTTGCTCTCTGTGGCTTGTTAGTCAGTTTGTTAATATACCTACCACCATACAGTATGTATTTTTTATAAAATTCAGAGCCACGTAGATTGTTCTCTTCATCGTTAAAATTGTTATGGTAATATTATTAGCGGAAGAGATAAATGCAATATTTATCTCTGTAATATGTGTTATTAAATTGAAGTATCTATCTCTTGTGTCGGATCAATACAAACTGTTCCTACTTATCCCATTAATAAACAATGATTGGTATTCCTTTGTGAATGCCTCTCAGAGACTCGATGGGTTCTTATAATATCATGCAATTGCTCGATAAATACAAGAGTAATTAAATGAATGGTAATGAAATGTCATCGAACTGAAATCGACACATAAACGATGGCTCTCACCGCTTTGTATTGTAATAATGTTTTCATAATACATTATAATAGTTAAATATGGTCAAAATAAACTTCATTAGCTCAATTAAACCATACTCTTGCCTCACCTTATTGTAAACAATTACTTACTATTACAAATAAATACAAATATGCTGTATTGTACAACAAGAAAAAAATACATAAGAGTAATAACAACAAAAAAACAGAAGTGTAAACAAAAGGCGGTCTTATCGCTATTAGCGATCTCTTCTAGACAACCTTTTGGGTAAAAAGAAAAAAAAGGGATGGAGGGGGCGAAGGTGTACATACATAGTGTAATAAACCATACATATGTATATAACAAAAAAAAGATACCATTATATTCCATATAAACCATTTGGTACCATAAAGGTTGGTAATCATCTATAAATATTACAATACAAAGCCCCCCATCCCGTCTGTCTGTCTGTGATAAACTCAAAAAGGACTGAACGGATTTTCTTACGTTTTTCAACAACAGGTAGAGTGATTCCTGAGTAAGGTTTTAGTGCATAATAAGTTAAGATTTATTTGTAATTTAGGCAAGAAATTAAATAATCACTGGATGCATATATGCGTAGCTTGATTCACGATTTTAGAATTATTTAATATAAACGATGATGAAGTCGCGGGCACAGCTGGTTAATTATATTACTTGTTACGTGTTCAATCCTTTTAATATATTTAATTTAAGCCGAATTGATTGTTCGATTTATATTAGTTTTATTAAAATGTAACATTACGCTAATTAGCTAGATTTAATTTCCTGTCTTGTTTCAACAATTATCGAGTTATCTGTTGAGCTGATCTCATTTAAAAAAGTTACTATAACCATGTTATTATTATTTACCCATTGAATTGAGTTACTAGATCGGTGCATTTTTTAATTCATGTATTAGATCTAGTTTTTGCGACATCTGTTTGTCTTAACTTAAAGATTAATGATATCTAAATACAAAGGAAGGGGTATCGGAGATACCAATTGCATAGGTATATACTGCGTAAAAAAATAACGTATCGAATCTATAGACGAATACGTGATTTACAGACGAAGAGTTAAAGATTTACAGGTATTTTTTTGCAAACAACAACGATCAAAATACCAACGGATTAACGAAAATATTTTCATTTTGAACAGTTGAAACTGACGTGTGGAAATTTAAACTGTGAAAGTTGAGAGCAAATAAAAAGAGAATATAATTCTTTCCTGCGATATTGGGGAGCAATAGGGGTTAAATATTTGTATTTTTCAGCGTAGTTTCCCCGTATGTTCTTTTGTGATGTATTTCATTTGGATCTTTTAGGTATTTTTTATGTGATCATTGAAGTAATCTTAAACAAGACTAAAGTCTTACCTGCAGTCGTATGTAGATGCGTTGCTCCTGAAGACTAAGATGGTGGCCTCGCTTGTAAGATTAGCCGGCGACCGCAGCTCTCCAACTAATACAGGTGTACCCTACGTCGTAGTATAAGAATGGCGGTGATTTCTCCACGGTCAGACAGTTTCACCTGTCAAAATTCTTCCCTAAGATTTCCAAAGAGGACTCACTGTCATCTTTAAGTCAAGATTCTCTTAATGGGGTGAAGGGAATGGTAAACCAACGACATGTAAAAAGGCAGTCTTTCCATTACTCGCAAGTTGAAAAAACTTAAACGAACCTTTTATTTGAATTCGGTTATCTTACGTTCTTAAGAGTATATTGTTCCTAATCATATTGATGCAAGATAAGTATTAGGTTATCCGGGAAGTTTGTGTGGATTTTTTAGGAAAATTAAAACTGTTCATTTAAATATTGGTATATATTTATTTAATTATATAGGTACCTTTCAGTACCACTATTTCTCTTTCTCTTCTTACTTTCTCCATCTTTCATGCGACTTGAAAATTTCGTTCTTCCAGAACTTCCGTTATTTCGGTAAAAAAATGTCTAACTGAGTCTTTATCTCAACCAAAGAGTTGAATTTTTATCCATTAAGGGAATTTTGTAATGATTGGAAAAGGCGGAAATAGAAATCGACTTTTCCAGCTTTTTTCCGAGTAAACCAGTGTCGCACGGTTCTTTCGCCTACAGCATCTTCGCCATAAACAGAGAGTATCTTATTTGCCGCTTGTGCGGTATTTTTGATCTTAAGAGAAAGATAAACATGAAATGTCTATAATGCATTTTATTTGCTACCATATTCTAAGGCGTGTAAAATCGTATCTAAACTTTTTTCCAAATGTGGTTAACGTTATCTCTTTTAGAATATACACACGGCTTGATTGTTATCAATAATTATAATAAATTCAGTCCAGTCTCTGACGCTACGCTGAGTTCATGGTAATTGTCAATTTAAAATTGTTAAAATATAATTTTATATTGTATTTCGAGTCCTGATTCCTCAGTATTAATGATAACGGAATTATTCTCCCCTAAAATATAAAAATTAAAAATCGGCTGATTTTATATAAAGTTTTCAGACTAACCTATAAGAAATAATACGTAACAATATTTTTTTATAATTATAATTTTTGAAGGTGCTAGAGCGGTTAGAGCTCGCCCGGGGCGGCACCACCGCCACAATCATAACCCGCCGTCTAGCAACATGTTCTTCATGTATTGTGTTTCGTTTGGGGACGTGTGGTTGCCAGATACACATAATTGGAGGCGACCATCTTAGTCCTCAAGAGTAGGAACGCATCCGCGTCCATCTTTAAATAGAACTCCTGTTCTATTTGAAATTGGACGTGGTTGTCCATGAGCTACAGTGACTTTACATCAGGTTACCCGCTTCTTACTCTTTCACAATAAAAAAAATAACTTCATCATTGGTTTGAATCGGGAGGTTGCTGGCCTACGAGATGCACTATATCTCACACGGATGTGAGACTTGAAGTACCTCTTTATTACTGTTAACGGCTCCTCCTGTATAAGCAGTATCACATGTCGAGTGCTTAAATCTGTTAAAGCGTTTGCTCATTTGTATGTTCTAGCAGCTAGCAATAATTAATTACAAACAGAACACCTGCTTAAGAGCTATCACAGTTCTGAATATTAAATTGATTTATTTAGTACAACTACATTTCAATTAAAATGAGTAAATTTTCTTTTTTATAATCTTAGTCTTAGCGATTCATATACACTTGGTCATTTTTAAGAAGATCTAGTCCTATTCTATGAGGACATAATCCCTTTTACACACAGTACCATTGTGTTTTTGGGATGTTATTTTTCTCTTTAAAGTATTTCATTCTTGTGTGGTTGTCCATTCAAGGCATGTTAAAATGTTTCCAAAAACATCTCAAAAGGATCGCTAGTCGCGCAGACCGAAGATGAGCAGATTGACAGATCAATAATTATAATTAGAGAATCTCTATAAACGTTTAAGTGGGTGAAACGAAAATTAAATATCACAGTGACATATCATATTTAATGTATAAACTCCGAATAGAATTTGCGCGAACAGTAAATCAAAATATCAAGGCTTTTAAAAATATTCTTAATGCGAAAACATTTCCCGGAAATTACATGTTAGTTAATTACTTACTCTTCTTACTTACCTTTGCTCCGTAACGTCTGCCTGTTAAGTCATTCATTCGATAAATTTCTTAACGTAAAATAAACCACTTATTCCAACCGGGCAAGGTAATGGCAAATGTTGTGTATGTGTGGCACTTGAACTTAGTCTGGTGCTCATAAGGGCAGTTGTACATGCGGGAGCTCGGCGGCTCGGCGCTGCCTCGAAGTTCTATTGTAAGCGTACTGACCGTTTATAAGACCTGTTTATGTTGTCAGAGGGGAGAAATGATACAAAGACGGATATCTTTTTTTTCATTTTATCTTACAACAAGTGACCTCGATCTGAATCGCACAGCTGTACGACCTCTTTCAATTTATACCCTATAACTAGCAGCCGTTTCAACGTTTGAAACCGCTCTTATTATATTTTATCTTATTTATTCATGATGCAATTTACATTTCTACTGAATAGTCCGCGTTAAGAAATAACGTTTTGCAAGAAACTGCGCTCTAGATTAGCCATTGTAAATTTGTGATGATTTATTTTAAAGCAGTCAGTTATACAACATTTTTTTTGCAAATATTTAACTGACACGCTTGTTATTGTGAGAATGTCATAGCGAGCAATATTTATTTATGCTATCGGCGAATCAAAAAAGGACATTGGGAAAAAATTTAAAAAAATATATTGGTACAATACGGGTGTCATATAAAATCTACAATATAGCTATTTCCGAAGTATCTTTGTAGTCGTTTTTTTATTTTTATTTTAATTCGTCATGTTCATCCTTGAGCGAAAACTCTAGAAGCTTTACATCACTGCTCCTCGTAGTTTCTGTTTGGTATTGGGGGATCAAAGCGATCTCGTAACTAGTAAGTAAATTAATTGAAATGTAAATAGGTTTCTAATTTTACGAAGTGGTTCAAGATGGGAACTACCCATGAAGAGTTATTTACTTAATTAGTTGTGCTACATACCCCAAGATCGTGCATTGCATCGTGCGTTAAGACAGAAGTGATGATGCACACATACCCGTACATGCCGAGGTGTTCCAACTTAGTTATTAGGTAACTACGACCTAAGTTTAATTGGCGGATCGAAGAAGGTGCGGATCGGGTTTGTGTTTCAATCTTACTCGGATTGCTTGCTAACATCACAGCTGGATAAACTATTCATGAATTAATTTGACGTAATCCCCATTTGGCGATAACATTTTTTAATATCTTATTGTCGTGTACGGGTCTCTACTGTTATCGTGGGGCCTAGAGTAGCTCTTATAATGGTTGGTGAATGAATCAATTAAATGAAATACACTTTTTCTTGTGCACCATTGCAAAAACAACAAAGCGCAGTACAGTAGGCGGTCTTATTGCTGCAAATACAATTTCTCTCAAACAACCTCGGGTTAAAAGGCTAAAGTGGCAATAAAAATGAAAAGGGAGAGACTTACCGATATACAATTAAATTTATGGGAATAACAATACAATATTTACAAAATCTCAAACTAGAAAATTCTATTGAAGTACTGAAAAAAATATTACAAATTAAATCGTAAGAATTGAAATAGGAATAGGAATCTATAAGAATGCCTTCGACAACGTTCAATAATTGCGTCTATGATAACAATCGACATCTACATTTTGAAGTGCTCCAAAGCACGTAGCTCGCATGAGTTTTATCCGCTATCAGTCAACTTAGTACACAATTTTGTGGATTGCTTACGATTCTAACTATAAATAACACCTATACAATTATGTACAAGAAAATAATGGAGAATAATTTGAAACTAAGAAATGAAACAAAATCTGAAGTATCTCCCCGTGGAGTAGGCATTAGGACGCCGAGCTTACCTCGAGTTATATTTCAGCTGTCGGTGGACAACATAGCGATGAGTACTCGCATCGAGAGCGGCGGGACGAGGTACTTAGACCTCTCCGACTCCTTCTACCTCGGTGGCATCGAGTCTGAGAAAAGACAGAGGGCCTTCGCCAAGGGCATAAAAGCCGCGGATTCTAGCATAATGGTAAGTTTTAAATGTAGTTGATATAGTTTTCAGTTTTATACGTATTGTTAGTAAAATATGTCGCGTATTTTTATCAATTGCGATTTTTAATAGTCTAATAGTCTATTAGGAATATGTAAAACGTGGTTGGTGTGGGATTCATTTTTTTGTGAATTTAAGGTAATAAAAAGAGTACAATTAAACGATAGGTATAAAAGCTAATTTTGCACTGTGGTTGTCGTGTGACGGTTTGAACGGGCATATAAAATATTTCTGGTTATTTTTTCTTATAAAACTCTTAAAAAAGTGGAAGCCGCTTATGCAAAACGTGCAGTTTAATGACGTTTAGAAAAAAATCTGAAAAAAACTACTTTGAATAAAAATAATTTGATTTTTTAATTTGGATTCAAAAACCATAAAAGTCACACATTATGAGAACCTGAAAACAATAAAGCAAGCATACTAAGCCAAAGGGGTTTGCGCAGCTTGTAAAACCTGTTCACGTTACTAGCTTAGGTTTTTATTTCATCATGATAGCTCAAGTGCCATTCACGGGGCTTCACGACGGTGAAATGTCAACGGTGATCGCAGTTTAGCTCGTATGGCACGGAGGCGCACGCGATAGCTTGCGTAACGTAATTTCCATCAATAGGCTAACTGTACTATTACGGGTTATATGTGTAAATCTCGATAAATGTACATGCTTCGTAAATCTTTTCATGCGGCGAGGCTAGCCTTTGATCAGTGTTAGAGGTGTTTACTCAGCTTGTTGTATGTAAGCGCAAGTTGTTCGAGTATCATCGCCGTACTGCATAAACATTTAAATACGTTTTTAATATATTATTTTAAATAATAAAAATGCGATCATATTCTACGCGCTGCATTTAGTAATGTTAACATCGAAATAACTATATTTTCACAAAAAGAAGTAGATTTTTACAAAATTATTTCATGAACCTCAATAAACTACTAAAATATGTTTGTTCCGTACTAATGTTCAACTGTCACTAGTGTTAACCTGCGTCTTTACGCGTAAAATATAAAGTCGACGCATGCTTTAAACTGTATACCAATACGTCATTTGAGAATATTTCTTAAAAGTACTTGTTTGAAATGTGTTTCTTATGATTATGTTTAGTAATTGCGCAGTTTGCGATAAGTGTCATAATATATATATACCCGATAACAATAAAAGAGATACAAGGTCGCGTGTACAAAATTTAAAGTATCAGTAGTTCTCACCTTAAAAAATATATATATAAACAAATAAACAAACGGACACTCTAAATTCAAGTCCGGTTTTACATGCCGTTTACACATGTTCACGGCTCCAGATTATTAGTTTAAAAAAAAAGTCGTAAATAAACGCCGTTCTATAAATTGGCGTTACTTGTAGGGCTGCATCAAACCGATCGAAGTGGACGACAAGTTATTCGGTCTACCGAACGCGGTGGTGACTTACGGCGTGAGTCCCAAATGCGTGTGGTGGTACCCCTGCCACTCGCCCGGCAGCCCGCCGTGCGTGCCCTCCGCTACGTGCGAACAACACGGCGTGGATCACTTCACTTGCAAATGCGATAGCGATCTATGCATCAACCCGGACTACGCGGAGAAATACAAGGTCAGTCTATTTTTATACTTCAAGAGGGTGACGTTTTTTTCTATTTTTAGATGGTGGAAATTGTCTTTTACATTTAGGTTTTCTTGTGTGTTCGTAATCGTAATGACATGACTATAGGTATGGGTTTCGCTAATCACGAATAATTGTAGATAATTATCTAGCATAAATGTTTCTTTCGGTAAAAAAATCGTTCATTGGATTTAATCATGCACTGGATGAGATTGCTTTCGTAATAATTTCACATTTATAACTACGGAAGCCTTGGTTTAAACTCGTTGCGGATCGTATTAAAAGCTTTTTAATTTTCATATCAGTCACGTAACATAAAGTAGGTGTAACTTATCATCATGTACATGCTATCGCATCTTACGGTGCAGTCTTCAGTATGATATCAAAAGTTCGGTGTGATTTCGTACTCTAATGTTTTTAACTTTGGATTCAACTTTTTAATCTAAATAATGTGACTTGTGTCTTGAAACGATATTAGATATAAGATTAATTTCTAAATGCGATGAAATTCCCCAAATATAATTTATGACTTTATCATCAATCTATTATTGTCCCACTATTAGGTAAGAGTTTCTCTTCAAATTGAGATTGGTTAAGTGGAGATTGCTAGACTTCAGAAAACTCAAAGGAAAAATATGGAAAACTGTATGCAGGAAAAGCATCATCAGTTCATGTTTTCCTGCGTCGTTAGAGTAATCCGTAATTAGTTGATGACTTAACGCTTCTTCCTACAGGTATTCTCCAAGTCGAGCAGCGAATTGGAGCTGGTGGCCTTGTACCCTTTGACGGTGCAAGAAGGCGGAGTGGCGGTGATAACTACGCAGAACATCGACGTGATCCTCGATCACCACAAGTATGGGGTGCGACCCTCCGGGGTGTTGCTCCACGTGGCGCAGTCCCCCCAACATGGCAGAATTGCAATCGATCTGTCTCTGCAGAGAAATACGCCACAATATACCAACTACGTCGAAGGGGAGAGCAAGTCAAAACAGTTCTTCACACTCATGGATCTCTCCAGGGATAAGGTAAGTTCAATTGTATTTGATATGTCACATTTTTCAGGTTCTAATCAAAATGCAGCGTAACTTATAAGTGTCTACGAACACTGAAGGATAAACGAAAGTTTCTTCGAAAATATCATCATCAATACCTTATTGTCTTAGTGTTGTTCCTCTTAGAATCAGAAAGGGGCCAAGTTCAAATTGTTAGACGTCATATGCTATTGAGAACTTTATAAAGCACTTTCAAGTCCAAAACTGAAGAAATAATATTCAAACCAGTTTTTCATGAAACAATTTTTATCAAGTTTTTTAAAGTTTCCACCGCTCAGTTCAAAGGAGCAATATTTAAGCATAGAAGCGAAATATCCCGCCATAGAGTCTATTTCCACCATCTGTGCGCTTAGATCTTTCAATCGACGCAACGGACTTTAATGCGGTTCTCTTCAATAGACAAAGTGATTCAAGAGGAAGGTTTATATGTATAATATATGCATATCATAGCAGAGGACAGCCGAGAACTTCAAAGATTTGTAATGCGATGTCGTTAATGCATTCGTGCGATGCGCGACCTGGGACGACCTGTAGGCTAAAATAAGAAAATAATTTCGAAATCCCAGTACAAATATTAGCGAACTGTTCGATGAGACCCCCATGTCTGTGTGCACTGGGACATTTTCGCCCCTCAGTTACATGCATGGTATGCCACCCCTATTAATTTCTTTTACATCATTGTGTAGCGATTCACAAAACACATCTGCCCTTCGGAGAACGTATATACAATAATAATATTCGGCGAGTAAATGGATGTGATATAGACAGATGTACTTACGGACATGACAAAGGGTTTATTGTTTAGCTATTTGCTCAAGGGAACATAAAAAGCGTGTTTACGTGCGTGTAACGTTACTTGTATAAAGTATCTAAGTAGATATACTTCTTTGTCTGATTAATAAAAGATTAATAAATGATCCTAAATAGCCAAAATTCAAGTGAAAATCATTCATTTTTAAGTTTAACGATTAAAATAAAAGCGTCATGATACCAACACGTTTTTATGATTGAACGAGTATTGAAAAATATACTTTTGAAAACATATAAATTTCACAATTATTAAAAACTCATGCAGTCAATCTGACATTTTCAATTTCTTTACTGACAATCTATACTCTGTGCGATTGTTAAAAACAGTCTATTATGGTTTTAATATTGGTGTGTATTAAAAGTATGCAATCTTAAAATTTTCCAGATAGGTTCTTTATATAGTATAAGTGAGTACAGAAGAAAAGAATTTTGGAAATTTTACTTTCTCTTAAGCATATAAAGTAGGGGTCGAACGTTTGTATAACATTTCGTACTATCGACTTCTGATCGAGTAAAGCCGCAGCAAAGCTATATGTAACTATTATAAAAATATAGAATAAAAGTTTGAACATAAAACATTGAACAAGTATGAAGTTCGTGAAATTATAGATTTATATTATAAAATTTATTATAATTTTGACCTAAATGGAACGGTTTACCACAACCGCATCAAACTCGAAATCAATTTAACACTTAAATCAAGAGATATCCATCGGTTTGGCGGTCTGTTTGTTCCCATAATACGATTTTCCAATGGTTTGACGAAAACATTGTTTTTTTTTTAGTTTTAGATAACGTTCATTTTGTACAGTAAATTGAGTAAAGGTTGTTTGTATCTAAAACGAGCAATTGTTAGCTAACAATGCGCGCCCTATATTTTTGACGGGCTACCGCCGTTTTAATTGTCACACAGTCTGTTTATCATATTTGGATTTTGTTTGCTTTTTATTCAATGCCCGAATATGCAGTCATAACATTTTTTTCCAATCTAAATCGGTAATAGTTATAAAATGGAAACCGTATCCAAATAGTCGAATGTTAAAATGTGTGTATTTATTTACTATTTGTCATGAAAAATAGACCTTGCGTAACATAAACGACAACACGAAATATGGGTTCATTTTAAAATTGTTTAGTTCGCCTTGTGTATCTCTAGTTGTGTATATCTACTCTCTGATATATATGTATATTTGTTGTTTAGGAAACTGAACTGTAACAAACTGTAACAAAAGAGTGTGCCGCTCACCTTATAATTAGTGGTCGTTGCTGCTCATCTAGAATATATAGAAGTTTCAACTGAAATCGATAAACGCTGTTATTTGCGCTGCTATTCTTGGGAATTAAAAAGATTTTTCATAAAAAACAGAATCGTCAACCACACCTTTCTACTGATACGCAAGAATTGCTTTACTCTAAAAACTGGCGTGGTACTTGTCCGCTTCAACTGAACAAGATCTACTAGTTTTCATTGTTATGTGAAAGAGAATTCTATATTATAAATATTTTTGATTTCTATGAAGTTGCACTTAAAAATTGAAAATTAGCGTGTCAAATTCATAACGGTCCAAAGGCTGGAAGTTTTACTGTTATCACCATTAATACGCATTGGTTCTGAGTGGTGGAGGCTGTTGAGGCTTACCCAGTTGTGGGAAGTGACAAGATGCCCAGCAGTGGGATATTCAAAGGCAGAAGTAGATATTTATATTACATTAAAATATTAAACCTTTTATATTTTAAATAATTTTACATTGAAGAAAATGCTTACAAAATGATTGCATTGATATAAATTCGTTATTAATTATGATCACTTAGTGCTTGTTAAGCACTTTGCTTTAATTGTTTGGTATTATCCAGATCAATTACAAATTAGTTAATGGCACCAACCTGTTTACGTTTCAGTGTAGTTTATTAAAATAAGTTTTCATTGTACTATTAGCAAAGTTTGCGGTGTCAGACTATGAGATCCCCGTAAAAGCAAATTCAATTAATAGGGAATAGCTCAGTAGAACAGTTTAACCTGACAACGGTAAAGAAAATGAGGTTTATGATTTTCACACTATCTATCTGTGTATTTTCATTAGTTCCCTCATTACTCTTTTTTATAGAATTTGATGAACTGAGTACCATTTCATGAGTCTTAATGTTCCATGTTGTCTTACCGTGTCTTAGATTACATAACAAAAATATTAATTAGGGGCGGGATTAATTTGTTATTACGTAGCACAAAAAATAAGATAATTTATATTATTTTTTGTGTTTAACGGTCTTAACGAGCACGATCTAAATATATCCGGGATTTTTTACGCCTACATAGATCTACGTAACATCTAATTCGCCATTTCTTTGGAGATTAAGATCAAAATTAAAATTTACGTAGATCTCCTAGCTATGGCGCAAGCATTTAGCCTCACTTTAAATAGGGATAAATTTTGAGTATATTTAATAAAAATATGTTTGTAAAAGAAAATATAATATTATACATAAGAACACTCAGGTTCTTCTTAAAAATAGAAAATCTGGTTGCATAATTGTAAGTGGTCTTGGGCCGTGTTAGTGTAATAATTAAAATACAGATAATTTTGATCTAGGCCTGTTTTGATCATATTAGTTCATTTTACAGTTATAGTCGTTGTTTAGGTTTTTGAACTTTATTATATTTCTTGCTAGAAAACTCACAATCCTAACCTACGGGCTTCCAATCGTAAACAAAACCGAGGTTCTGTATATGCGCCTGCCTCATTTGTACAACGACTAATTAACTAAGACTAAACTAACTACCTAAGTAAACTTTTTAATATATGGCATCTTTAAAAAATAATTCAATTTGCTAAATCGATGTTATAAAATGTTACTGATAGTATTTTTTTCTTGTTTACACGTTTTCACGCCTCATTGTAAATTTTTAAGTTAAAGAGTTCATGTCAATGTGAGTGGACATTTCTACTACAAATTAAAAAAAGGGGAATCGCGTATGTGCATTCTTTGGAATGTACCACCGCCGCCCTCATAAATCGCCGTAAAGAGATTCTTGAGTTTCGTTTGGAAAAGTGTGGCCGCCTGTTAAACTTTCATGAGATGCCACCATTTTGATTTTAATAAATAATAGTTAAAAAACTCATCCAACTGAAAAAAGTATAAATAAGAAAAAGACATTGCGATGTAACAAAAGCGTGGGGTGCATGGTATCAATAGATCACTGAAAAAGCACCCCACGCTTATTTTACATCGCAATTTATTTTTCTTATTTATACTTTTTTTTAGTTTGATTTTTATAAAAGCGTGTTTTTTAGTTCTTTTTTATAGAAATTCAGATCAATAAAGATTACCAATGAAACAAGATATAGTTGGCAAGATCTTTATATTTTGAGATGTTATTTATATAATTCAGTAAATAGCACCGCAGCCGCAACCAGCGTAGCCAGGTCCGTAGCCGAGAGGTCCGGCCAGATCGTAGCCGTATCCGAAGGGCTCGGCGATACCACCGTAACCGTAAGGTCCGGCAATACCGTAAGCTCCGATATCCTCAGCGGTGATAGCGACAGCTCCGTTGCCGCAGCCGTAAGCGATGGCACCGGCACCAGCGGTGGGCAGAGCGCCCTC
>DWON01006632.1:0-13696 GCA_018251015.1 Phocides pigmalion okeechobee
GAAACACAATACATGAAGAACATGTTGCTTTACGGCGGGTTATGAGGGTGGCGGTGGTACCATCCCGGGCGAGCTCTAACGGCTCTATCACCTTTCGAAATAGATGATACTCATGGATTGCAGCGAATAACTACGATCACGTGACCTATAGTAGCTTTTTTCAAATAAAAAATAAAATAAAAGTATTTTTTATCTCAGCATTTCAAAATTCGCTCCAAAGATATCACCAACAAATAATATTAGCAAAACTATTTCCAACAGTAATTATAAAATTAAAAACAATCATATGATTTATAAAACGGAGCAATGAAGTAATTACGCGTTTTATTGCAACATCCGTAAGTTATATGTAGATTTAGATTGGTGTCCTGGTGCAATGTACAGCCTACATATTACAGAACAACCCAATTTACGCTCGGTTTAGTTCAGCTTTAGTAAAGGAGGTCATACGCAAAGACAAATTATTTCGGTTTTAATAGTTATACATATTATATGTATTATATTGTTCTGGAATTTACTACGTCATCTAGTATATTTAGAAATATGTATGTTTTCTTTCGGAAGTTTTCTTACCATATGTTAATTTAATTAGCCTTGTTTGAAATTAGATTGCTTTGTGAGATTTGTCTGAAGATGTGGTTTTAAAATAAGATTATCGCGAAATTTATACATTACTTAGGATTGACGATTTTTGTTTGCCGATATTTCGATCCAGTTGCATGACTCGTGGTCACGGCGAAACATGAGTACCCGGTACAAAGAAAAATGAAGACATTTGTTATATAATTCTGCTTACTTTGCTGTTTAGTGGTTACTATCATCCATGAACAATCTATACGCAAATCCAAATAAAACAGAAGATTCATTTGCAGTTGTTTGATGCATTGACAAATGTATGGCTACGCCTGTGGATTGAAATGGTCGCGTCATATGTAAGTGAGCGGACAATCTTATTTTTCCGCCAAAATCGCAAGAACTTTTTCACAAATGGTGTTTTGAACATACCTCCTGAATCTTGAAGGTCGAACTGTAGAATCGTTAATGTTCTACCACTTTTCAGTTCGTTTAACTATAACTACACCATATCCATGTAGCTATTCTAGTGGAATTAATTAAATCTTATACGTCCACAAAGAAATAGCAAATATGCACTGAATAGCAAACTTGGCTTAAAAATTAATAATTTTGACTTGGATCGTGACATTGAAAAACGGCTATTGAATACGACATTGTCTAAGAATTACGATTACATTGCATTAATAGTTCGTATTAGCGGTGACCGCTATTTTCCGCTGAATGAATGGTGTTGCGTCACTGCATTTTACGAGTATATTCTATCAGCTTTTCCGTTCGGCTCCGTCCACGCGCTTGCCCACACGCCATCTTTCAATTTTTAATATACAATATTCACATTTTCAAAAAACTAACCTAAGTACTACATTACTTTTGTAAAATGGCAACATACGTGGTGCAGAGGTCACTGTACCGGGGTACGTAGATGGTATCGTGTTCAAATCCAGACAGATTTCTGATTTGTGTCTAGGTGTCTGTGTATTTGTCTTTGTATATTACACACAAATACATATATGGCAACTCTTGAGGATTTAAATGATCGCTTCATTTGTAAGTGAGACGACATCCACACCTTTCCTTCGAAACGCATATTTTATCCTATGCTACAAGTAAGTGTAGAGGTATTTCTCCCGGCCATTTCGTGCAGATTTTATTTTACAAAAGATTTTTACAGTAGTATCAAATTGTTTATAATTGAACCAAACTATTTATATTTAAAGCAGTGTGTAAACCAAGCCTAAGCTAAATTATGTTACGCTTCTACGTAAATGTAAAATCCATATCTTATCTTCCTATACCTTATTCCATTCTCCCTTTGCCGTTCCTTTTTCATACACAAATCCTGTTTTCTTGTTTCGTTCTTTCTTTTAACGGATCAGCGGGTTTCGATAGCTAGGTATTAATGGCTGTTGATGTCGCGTTATCGATACAACTATTTTTAAAATTAACCTGTACAAGATTACAGACAAACACTTTGAGAATGATTTTAGTATCATGAAAATAAACAAGTATGAGGTAAGAAAATTGAAAGTTATTTTTAAATTGCAGACAAATATTGGAATTTTTATGTATTTGTTGACCAGCTGAATACTGACGCCAGATACATTATTAGCTTTGTAACCTATAAAGAGTACTTATAAAGAGTCTTATTAGTGAGATTGGTTATTGCTTAATAAATTTATCAATTCACATTATAACTATGTATGCTCTGTGTCATTTAAATTAATAACACTGTCTATACATAGAAACATATAACCATGCATATAAATATATAAAATTTTATACGTATAACTTTTTTATATATTTTAGCCTGACGAAAAGGTAGACAGCCTCCTGATGGAAAGTAGTCACCGTCGCCTATGGACATTTGCAACATCAGAGGGATCGCCAATGCATCGCCGGCTTTGAAGGAGAGCTCTCTCACCTTTCTTGAAGAACTATGTATAAAATAATTATTATTATCAATGTTTTTACAATATAAGCCCTTTCTACAGCACTCTCTTCAATTAATTACCTATAAAATTCATACATAATGAAATTACTGTAAAATTCGTATGTCTTGATGATGCAATTTGCAATGAATGTCGTTATTTCAACAATGTTTACGTTACATAAATACATTGAAAGTTGGCATCGAACGAGTATTTACATTCATTTTAGGAATTGTTGGATATATGAAAATTTATCCGCGTATATCTATTGCCTACACATATTGTCAACACTCCATTAAAAGTGTTATCATTCTAATGAAACGCAACAAAAAATTGTGGAAACTATAAGAAATACTGAATAAAATTATGTTTTGATACGAATATTGGTTCAAGTTCTAAACGTATATGGTAATGTTATGGTTTAATATTTCTACATTATATGTGAGCGTTGTAATATGGCAAGACATATAATACTACTATAAAAAAAAAACTATTAAGTCCAATTTTGGAATGCATTTTTAATAGACCTAACCTAGCACGCCGTACTACCTTACTATGGTACCTAAATTGTGTATGATAAATTCTCCGCACCAAAGATGTGTAGTGTGATGTTACATAGCTTTAACTTTTCCTCACTAAATGCCTATCAAATCTTATTTGTACCCACCTTGTAGTTCAAGAGATTAGCGCATGTATTTTTACATTGAACTATTATATACAACTTTTTGATATTATTAGTTATTATATTGTAAGGTACATTATTGTAAATAAACTGGCAATTCGGAAGTAAACAGCTGTGGAATACATTCAAAGGGCAGTTACTATAGGTACGTGTACTAGACTGACAACAAAACAATGGACAGAACAATGAATACCGGATAATACTTACGTTTGGATGCGGGTGCGCTCGGCGATCGCGCTGGCGGTTTCGTTACGACCACCTCTCTTGGCTGTGCCTCCCCTGCATGACGGAAAAATCATGGTTTAGAATTACAGCTATGGGTGTAAATAACTATAACATAAGTTAATCAACCGAATTAAAATATATTGGTGCACGATGTAACAGTCTACGTTACGCCGTTTTTATTGAAATTTATATAGCAAACGAATAATCAATCTACCAAATGGTAGTGGTTGGTTGGTGATATCTCTGCCACTCATGGATATCTTTAACCTATTCCACTTAGAACTCTTGTGTGCAATTGACTACAGAAGCTTTATTACTCCTGAAAACTACAACAGTTGCCTCATCTGTAAGTAAGCCGACGACCACAAATTTCCACCAAAATGTAAGTATTGCTTCACTTCATAAATTACAAGTAAAAATGAGTATTAGTACTGAAGACTGTATATAAAATTATTGTAAAAATCAGTTCACGTAATACATTGGCGGAGCGCTGACAACGTATTTTGATGACCTCACCAAACATCTACCGCAACAATATTTTGTTTGTTGGAAATTAATGGATAATTTCACGTTTGTGGTTATTCGGATTTTATGTAGGTATTTATAACTTTGCATTGGCACAAGATTTCGTATTTGTTTATGTAATTGAATTCACATATTTATGACATCAAATTTGTTTGAGCTGCATTATCACGGTTCAATAAACATTGCTGATTTTTATGTAATAAAAATGTCGATTACAGAGTCCACGTCATATATATAAATACGATTTCCTGTGTGTTGAGTGCCAATAATATATTCAGAGTCGAGACGAGGTTTTGTTTCGTCGTCTAGTTGTGTCTGGCCTGAATCTGAAACCGGAACGCATATCATGGTAGACCAGTACGGCGATCACGATTGGTTTGTCTGTTTTGCGGCTCTAGTAGTGAAGGAGTCATTATAGCCCAGACATTAATTAGATAATTCCTTTAAAATCTACTATATGATCATAGGCTTCTTCTAGAAAGGGGTTTGACGTCATTATCACACTCGATGGTACGTGGTAATCCAATAACTTTGCAAGAGGCGCTGTCTATCTGACTCCATATTTCCACACCTTTCACAACAGAATACAGCAGCGCTATACCGTTAATTTAAGAGATTAATTTGTGTGACATTGGTGTCATCGTAATCGTATCAAGAAAATTGTATCAATTTTATTTCTATCAATAATCATATGAACACTGCATAATTCTATTGGTGCTAGCTAATGCTAGCACGTGACCTCTTCCGCAAGGAATTTATGAAAAGTAAAAATTGCGCAAACGGCTGTACATAGTGTAAGAAACTATTTTTTATATAAGAGAAAGGCAAAAGGCAAGGGAGAGTGCGAGCCATCTGATATTAAAGAGACGCTGGAGCCCATAGATATCCACAGAGCCTTAATCAGCAACTAACTCTTTCTTACATTGTAAGTTGATGCGTTATTCCTCTTGAGGAGTATAATAGTTTCCTCGATTCGTAATATAGTCGGTAAATGCGGGTTTATAATCGATACATAAGATTTGGTTTATGGCGGATTATGAGACGGCGATGGTACCTCCTCGATCGATCCATGACTTCACGCCCAAGATCGTCCTACCGCCTTGTTTGTTTATTATCTCAATGATAGATCTATTGAGATCTACTATACTGATACGGCTACACAAAAAAATAGGTTTCATTTAAATAAGTTAAGTTTTTTGGCGTCATGCGGTCGCATACGTACAAAAACTTTCAATACTTTTTTCTTTATCAATGATTTCTGCATCAAAAATAATGCCATTTTTTTCCGAAAACAATATTTAATTAGGCATACTACCTACAACTATTGTTAATTAAATGAAAATAAATATAAATAAACAAATTGATTCTATTGCCGAAGACCAGACGCAGAAACACAGCAAGGATATGTTAGGTCTCATTTAGTTTAAGAAAAATAACAAGGACTTTCCCAGTTTCTGTCAACGTAAATGTTATGAAGAGCCGGTTTGCTCTAATAAGACGTAAAGCGGAGACAAGAAAAAGTCGCAATACAAACGTGAAGTTATTTGTTCGCAAACAATAAATTATACCGCGCTTGAGTTGTCGCACTTGCTCCTTGTTTGACATCGCTTCAGTCGAATGATCGTATTTTTAATAAATAACCGCTGCTTAAAAACGGAATTAGTTGCGTATCGGACCACACACAGTGAAGGGTTCCGTAATCGAAATAAATTAACCGAAAATTAAAGCAAATCTCATCTCAAAAAAAACAGTCTAATTATCTGAAATATTTATATATAAATAGAGACAGACAGACAGGACGAAATTACAAGGGCTATTGTTTAAAGGCGCTTTAGTACTTACTGCGGTTTAGCATGTACTTTAGTACTTCATGTTTGCTATGTCATGTGCATATGTACAACATATTGCTATTGAGATATTGGGAATTTTATAAAGTCTATGATTCTACGTTAGGTGGTGTGATCTTATTCTTATAAATTTTATTATTTGTGTCAATTTTTTTTTTGTGATTTCACCAAAACAAAATTTGAATATAAAATATTATCTAAATATTTTCAGCCTTACATGCAAAAATCCTGTAATTGCGGATATATGGAATACCAAAGGTTACGAAGACATCTCTTCTGTCCGAAAAAAGTACTTTACAGTCATCCTAATGAGATCTGATTTACTCTCAAGTTACGTTTAAGAAATAATTAAAAAAAGGAACAACCTAAGTCATTATTGGGAAGTACTTTGATAACATATCATTATGAAACCATAACTGTTACGTCACGCCAAGCATTTCTCTGTTTCACATGATATATCTGATACATATTTTTTTTTTAATAAAATTTGCCTATTCAATACACAAATAAACTTCAATCATCCCCTGCCCTAAGATTCCCTGAGTCGTGGGTGCCGAGGACACACTGTACAATCAAGCTAAGTCAAGGTATTAACGTACAGAAATCTAAACTCACCGTTCAGATGTTTACCTTGCCTGAAATCGACCTCGGATTTTTCTACATGCCAGACCTATATGGTTATCGCTGCTCCATATGTATCGTGAAAACACAATGACGTATAATTATAACAAGCAAATGAAAATCTAATTTATTTCAACGTAGATAAAAAGTCGGTAAAAAGTAATTTTATTCTATCATACAATCAATAAAAGCATTAGTTACTGAAACTTTATAAAAAGAAATACTGCATCTAATAGGACTGGCGTCTGACTATTGGAAGCATAACAAAAAGAATTCTGAAGTTATTTCTTTAGTCGTGTTCGCAAATAATAAAGCTCTTTTGCATTCACTGTTTGTTTGTTATTGCTAACCCTTAGCTTGAAGTGAATACGAAACTATCATAGTTAAAATTTATTTTATTCTTTCAATTGAAGTGTCAATTGTTATCAAATTGTCGATTATAAAAAAAAGAACCTAAGTTTTATTAACAATATCTTTCTTCTAAAAAGACAAAATACACAATGTGTACAAACACAATAAATATTGTCAAAAGTTAATTCGATTTCCTGTTTGTATCCAAAGCATTAATTAATTAATTAAAGAAAGAACAATTGTTAATGTTATAATATACTTAGTTGAATAGCAAAAATAATGAAGTAACGCAAAACGTAAACATTTCAAAATATGAAACATAATTCTCAATCAGTCATTAAGTAACCAATCAATCCGTGCCTAATAACACAAACACACCAAGCCACAAACTTTAACCTAACGTATTCTAAGAAGCATGAAATCACTTACCATGCTTTCGTACAAGTCTGCGAGGCGATACGGTTACAAAATATCATTCGAGAGATCGGATTATACCCAATCTCGCTTTGCTTCCTGAACGGTTTTGCTAACGCAGCTATCGACCGCGGAGCACTACTGTGGTTTAATTTAGAACATCATTATGTTTCCGATTAATCTAAGAATAGATCACACTGAACGTGATTGTTTATAAAGGGATTGTTGTGCACGCGAGGACTTCCAGCCAGTACGAGTTGACGTACAGTTAATACTAGAGTGCATTTAGAACAGCCTCTACGCAGAGCAGGTGACGCTAACCGGGAAGACGAATACGGGTCGCGATTTGGCACAGTTATTTTCTTTACTGTATTTACGGCTGACATTTAACTATCAAACTTTTATATTGTAGGTAGTAGCTTGTGACGTATCTTACACATGTACAATTCACAATAGCTATGACGATCGCGTAAATCATAAATCCAAAAATATTTTCCTTTTAATACGATAAACGAATTACATAACTGAAATATTTATAATATGCCTCCAAAGTTTTAGTGCATGTTCCGACATGTTTACTTGTTTTGAAACGGAAGCTATTCTAACCACTATACGAATTTCAATTTTAATTTCCGGAATTTAAATTTATGCAAAATACATGAAAAGCAATGCCCACTGTCGTTTTATCATCATCAAACATCATTTCACGCAATTAGGAAGCCATTCGTTGATTTTATAGGTCTAATAAAAAGAAAAAAAAACTTTTATTTATTCCGAAAAAAAGTAGGAAAAATAAAGGGATATCTTTGAGGTTCGGACAATAATTAAAGAAGCTTATCGAACTGAGCCGTTTTATTAGTAGGTCGAGGACATTACACTGAAATCCATTAACATTGTGGGGATATCCGGCCGGGTTTAATGGATATTTACACCTCTTTTATCCGATTGAAACTTATGAGCACGTTTATATTCGATAAAGCTGATGAGACCAGAATTTAAATTGAGGCTGGCACCCAAAATCACACGATTCGTATTTTATAATACACTTTCCCTTGACTTCTGTACTCGGGAAACCAAGAAATAGGCGATGAACATAGAAAAAGACAAATACACAAACATCATGAAGAGACATGTTTTTGATCCTGATGAAGTCCCTCTGAAAATAGTACATTTTATTTTTTCTTATGTGCCATGTCAGTCTTCGCATTAGAGTCAAGATGACTTTAAATAATGAATTCAGATATCCGTCTATGTTCAAAATTACCACTAATAAAAACAATCCATTTATACAATTATATGAGATGTACTATTTACTTATTGCTAAATAGATCGAAGTCTTCATTAAAAGCGATTCCAAAGGAAATACTGATACAAGTCAATAACTTAATCGATGTTGGATGGCACTTGGCAAAGCAATGAGTAAAATGAGTTTGTTTTATGTTTATCTAGAATGCCGGAGACAGGGTAACGAGATAGCCTGCTTCTCACTTCGTTTGAGATGAAATCAAGCTGACAGGGATCGTTCTATTGTAAAGGAATTTTACAAATCTATTCAAAATTTAAATATAAAATACGTAACTCTGTTTTAAATAATTACAAACGAATCATTTACAATAATTGATATACATAAACGTTCCCGCACTTTTTAACATTATTTTTAATAACATAATTGTTATGGTAATATTATTACAAATTATTTACTTATAATGAATAAGTGGCTCTCTATCGCCGAAGAATAAACTCTTCATATTTAAAGATTATTTTCCACTTATTATTCAGTTTTTATAGTTTAGTTTGTTTTTATGATAGAACTTATTTTAATATACGTAATATTCCAATGCGACAAGAAATATTTTGATGTTATTGTGTCTGTCTGTAGTAGCCAATTTTAAAAACTACGAGAATTATAATAACTAGAGGATATAAAGTTTTGTATCACTTTTTCATTCTAAGAACCTGTTCGAGTACGTATAAAACGAGTTGATGATGATCATGCTAAGATAGGCAGTTGTATTTAGTTTTGCGTACTAATTAAAAAAAACTACCCACCAATGGATGCACACCGTGATTTGACGTGCGTTTAAATTTTTACAAAACAAAAGCGATCTGAATACGTGGAATAAGGGATTTTAGGGGTCTACCGAAATCTACTCGGTAACATGTAATATAACACATTTTCCACAGTTCCAAGTTAAATATTTATTGTCTGGTAAAAACGCTGATCTAAACTGAAAGCTAGTAAGTATAACTTTACATAGACATATCTTTTTCTCATATTGGTTTATGACTTGTAACTATAATGCTGAGTGCTTTTATAACTATATTAATGGTCATTTGTAATATTTGTGCCAATTTTCAAATTCTAGCGTATTATTAGTATTACTTAATAGCGATAGCTTGACCACGACTAATAGTACATACTTTTTGTTTATAAGAAATAAAGCAATTCATTAGTGTTAATACATATACAATAACAACAACAATAACAACAAAACAATAGTTGTATATACATTTATATATACATAGACATATAAGTCCGCATCAATACACTCACCTATCAACAGTCCATTTTAGTTCAGTTTATAGTTTTAACTGCTGACTTATTATAACTCCGGAAGAACAGAGCCACGTATAACATTTCAAGAATGGAATCTGATAGAGAATCTCTAAAAGGTCTCTACACATAAAGATCCCTCTTAAATAGGTAACAAAATTCTTTAAACACTTGCTATCCACGATCTTCCTCCATCGGTCTGTATGAAATAATTAAATTCCTGAATATGGGAAAACGGTAGAGTGGAATGATCTGATGTCGCGTGTGAAGTTGATCACAGAGCTCGCGGGCAACTGTGACAGGGCTCGCTCACAATGCCACTTTCTGTATGGAAATCACAATAAAATACCCGCTTTGTGCATCGATTACGACATGGAGTGGGCACCGGCCGCATCGTCCTGTGACCATCGACGGTCACACAAAATAGAGTACGAAATCGAAGTTATTGAACGTGACGTGTTGTTTCCGTTTATTTTGGGAAACACAACGATGACCATTGGCAATGATGACGAATCGTGAAGGTTCCGTACGCACGAAACGGTGAATGGAATTATTTTTAACATTTCATTTCATCATCAATCTACTTCTGTCCCACTGAATACGAGTTTCCTCCCAAAATGAAGATTTAGCCATAGTGTGCCAACCTGGCCTGCGATATCTTACGATAAATACGACAAATCTCACGTTATTCCTTCATCGTTAGATCAATTGATAATTAATTTCTAATGTGCAATATTTTTCGAAAAAAGGTATTTCCCATAGATGCGAAATCAATGTTTGTGGGATGCTAGAATATTACCATTGAACAATGTTAACAGTAATTCTATAACTACTAAATATTTTTCTTAAATTACAAAACTCGGAGATAAAATACACAGTTCGACGCATCCAGGTGACAAGCGATAAGAGATTAAAATATATTTCGAATTCCATCGCCACGTTTAAAATCTGACGTGAAATAATTCTTTGGTCTCAGTTAAAGAATTGTGCTTGGATACACAAGCGTGGCGATCATCTTAATCCTTAAACCTTGCAACTAATCCTATAACAATAGATAGGAATTTATTTATGTTTATAATTTAATGTTGCTACAGCTCGTGGACATACAGTACACGAGCTGTAGCAACCCCTTAACATCAGTTGACCTGCTTCGTTTGTTATTCTTCTCAAATCCACCCATAGAACAGTAGTGTATTTATATTGAACATAAGTTTATAGGCGTTTGCATGATACTCCTATATCCACAGAGTTTATCATGTAAAGTTGTCATTAACTAAATGAGTAACGGTAATATAACAATATCAAGTAACAATTTCATAATACATTGGTCAACATAGCAAATGACAAACTTTTTGGAAATACGCTACCCATTCCCTGAATTTATTTGAATCCGCGGAAAATGATGCTATGGCCATTGCCTATTGGATTGATATATATTTGGTGTATGACAACAATTACGTTTATAGTTAAATAGAATTAAAATACAAAAATGAAACAAGAGTATTTGTAATACTTCTAACACTTGGAATTATTTATCCATTTCTTCTCGAGAAAATTCTGTACCAAAATTAATATTGTATCATATACAACACTATAACATACATTTAAAATATAAATCTCTTTATAAATAGAAAAACCCTTGTTAAATACATAACAAACTGACGTCCTCGGATTTTATTATAAATAAAGCGTTACATATAATTTAATATGTTATGTACTACTTTCAAATATTTGCTGTAAACATGAAACGAATTCAGTACAAATTTATTGAAATGCACGCAAATTGTCCTCAAAATGTAGCCTCATTTGGGTGCGTAACAAATCTGGTCACACATAAAATTGTCAACATAAATACAGAAAGGGCAAACATTACGATAATGTGCACGTTTCCGTGCGTGTACAGTGATTGGCATACAATATATTGTCCAAAGACAAGGTGTGGCTGTTTAACTGCGCGAGACGAAATAGGCAAACACAGTTTGGACCATCAATCACAGCTAGTTGTCACAGTATTCTATTCAGCTCGGTTTTATTAAGCGATCAAAAGTAGGGCACGTAAAATAGGTGTCGCGGCAATAATTTGTCACTGTACCCGGCCTTATTAATTGTTATTGTAACTCAGGTTGCGATTGCATCTTTCAAGAGCGCCAGATGGTTAGATACAACCATTTGATAAAAGTTTGAAGCAGTCGGTCTGTTTTAGGTTCATAGCCATAAGCTATTTACGAAGTCACAAAAATCGATTTTCTCTTACATAAATCATATTTCATTAGTTTTTCTATAAAACAAGTTAATATATATAGCTCCTATTTTAATGATAATTTAATTTATTAAATGATTAAGGTTGAGTTCAGACTGTCAGCTATTTAAAAAAAATTGCCTTCGGTTCTTTAAAAATCCTTCAATTAACATCTACTTGCATAAATGTTTAGTAATGTGGTTAACCAAAGTTAACCAAAAGTTAACCAAAAATTTACACGAAGTAATCACAGTTTTTTTTAACCTTACAAAGTCTCTATTTATTAAGAGATTTAAAAGCTCGACTCATTCTGAAACAATGTTAATTATATACAATACAAGCTCCTATACGCAATTCCTTTTTTATATCTATTTAGAGATATTTTTTTTAAATAGTTCAAAATCATTAATATAGTGTTCATTGCTACAAGTAACGAAAATAAATTTAAAATATTTGAAAAACTTGTCAAAGATGTAACAAAAATTTAATCAGCGATACTTTCAAAACATGAAATTTTGTAAACGTTTTAAATTTCATTATAATGTATTTATAAATACGAAATACATGTGAAAGAAATGATTATCACAAAGTAGTAGTAGTAAAATAAGAGACACTTTTTCCTTGAAGTCGGATTTTTATTATCAATATATTAACATCGTATGTAGTATTTTGTGTAGTTACTTGTATTTGACCCCACCGGACACACGGCAAAGGTCGCTCGCGTTATGCTCGAGCGAGGCGTATGCGCATTATCCTGCCATCCAAAGTTCCGCTCCTTTGACAACAGTCGTGATCTTGCAAAACTAGACTTCAACATCATCATTATCAACGTATAATTGTTTACATTTTCGTATAGATTACAAATCATGATAAATAACGAAAATCACACAAACATATTTGAAAAATTTCTCGTTTACTGTTACCAAATAATTATTTTTTACTGTTTAGTAAGCCTGGTAAAAACTGCACGACTATTATACCTGACATCAAAAATATAAGGGATTTTCTGTAATCTTGAGAATGCCCTACAATCTGGGGACAATGTGCACTATTAAGAAGCTACTTTCAATAATATACTCTCATTTGGGGATCCCTAAGAATTTCTCACATACTCGTACAATATAAAAAGTTGAATTTCAGCTGAGCTGTTTTAAAGTTCAATGATGTTGGATAATTTTAAAAATATTCGTAATAACACATTAATAATAACAGTATTAAACCAAAAAAAATAATTATTAAAAAAAACTATATCCTTGCTTGGCTTGGTTCTATTGGGGTGGTAAGTCCAACTAACCAGTGGAACCAAGTCATATACTTATATATAAAGAAGTTAATTAAAAATCTCATTATTCTATAAAAAAATATGTAATCAAAACTATAAAACAAGAAAGTTTAATGATACCGTTTATACTTTAACGTGGAGCAGATTAAATGTAGCTCCAATTATACGCTAACCCTGTCAATAGCGCATTAATTCATTAGCTAAGTGTTCAATTTATTAAAACGTCCTATAAATGACCAATTTAAATGTACTAATACAGATTTAAAACTTAACATGAAATTAATTCCTATTTTTTATGTGAGAAGAGTAGCAAACGAGCATGCAAACCACCTGATGTTAAGTGGTCGCAGCCCATCCACGTACAACCACGAACATGACCGAAGTGCTGTCTGAGCTCAAACGTAGATACGTTGCTACTCTTGAGGACTAAGATGGTCGCCTCGCTTCAAATT
>DWON01006633.1:0-13693 GCA_018251015.1 Phocides pigmalion okeechobee
GATTGGACGTGGTTGTCCATGGGCTGCAGTGACCACTTAACATCAGGTGGCCTCCATGCCCGTTTCTTACTCCTTCATAATAAAAAAACACATCAGATAGTTTGCATACTCGTTTGCTACTCTTCTCCCAAAAAAATCTGGTGTTCTCTCGTACGACGCCTCAATTGGCTTCGAGTCCCGTTTGTGCCTACGATTTTGTGGCACTCACACTGTCGTGTTCCCCAGGATCGCTACTTCGCAATGGCTCGAGCTCCCACTCTTACTCCCGATCGCAGCAAATTCATTTTAGTACCCTCTTATAAAGATATCTGAAACCTAGCCACACCTAGGAATGTCTTGATGTTATTCAAAATAAAAAAGTTTAACCACACATATTTTCTATCTGTGATTTCTCTAAAGGTCAGAAAGTCTCGCACAGATATTTTTTATCTGTTCTTACTATAGATATAGAATATTTGATATACTCATAGAGTTTTAATAAAACGCATTGAAAAGTGACAATTTGGCACACTTTTTACGGCTATTTATGAATGAACCGTAAACCGGTAAACCAATAAAAAGTGTAAGTGAATCTCATGGATGCCATTATAAACATGTTGATCTTACAATCAATGTAACATAGACTTTTTAAATACATCATTTCTATTCTACGAATGAAAATGTTTGTTAGCCGTTAAGAAATTAATACTAAATCTTTTAAATAACATGAGTTTTTCGAACAATTATTCCCACGTTTGATCGCCGCCGGTGAGAAGAGGGCTGGTTCGTATCTCGCGAAGAGAATTGCAATTGCTATTCAACGCGGGAATCCAGCTAGTGTTCTTGGAATCATGTCGCATGGGCACGAACTCCCATTAGATTGTTTATGTTAGGCTTTTATTTTATTTTTTGGGATGCGGACCCCACGGACCAATAATAACAATAATCCCAAAAGTTATATACTGCATATAGAATACTTTCCCTGGAATGAGTTACCAGAAAACCGGCAACAATACCTCATTGAACTGCTAAGCTGAGTGCCAGATCTCTGGTTATTCTTTGATTTTATTTGTATGCGTCTGTGAACATTTTTGTATGTCAATCTGCAATGTATCGTGATGCATTGAAAAGAAAGAATTTGACACACTTTACAAGTGTTTGTGAACTAACAGTTTGTTAGATGACAAAAAGAATAAAACTTGTTTAGTTGATTTTGATAAGTATGTCTACCAAATATCAAATGTGTTAATAGACTATATAGCAATCAATTTTAAAGAGGTGTGGAATCAGTCATCTCATAACAATGGAAAATACAATTAATATTGACTAATTAACAAATTATTAATGAACAATAACCCAATGATCAATTGGATTAGATTAAATATTATCACAAGTTAAAAAGAATGTTCCAGAAGAGAAACACAATATTTTGTTACTTTATTTTGTATCGAGTGCAAACAAAAAGTAGATTAGAAAATGTATTTGGATCAACAAAAAACTTTTAACAATAATTCTTCGACGATTGAAAACGGAATTGCGTTCAATGCCTCGCACACGAGTTGAGAAAAGTAAACAAACGTATTGTATATCATTAGATTGATTAGTAACAAGATTTAATTGAAAAATTTGTAACCTGCAACGGTCCACCGGCTTACGAACTTGTCCCTGAGGTGTTGCGCACAATTGCAAGTAAGTTGCCAAACACTTTCCTCATCTAAAACAGTTTGACTATAAAAGACCTGCCAACAATCGACAGGGCATCGAAACAGCGAGCGATCAACATGAAGTTGCTTGTGGCATTCGGTCTGCTTTGCATAGTGGCGGTGTATGCCCGGGAGTTGGGCGAGGATGAGAGAGACTTAGTAGCAGCTGCTAGTGGCAAGTCCAGCCATCATGAGGAGGGCGGTGGCAAGGAACACCACGCTCATCATCACCACGAGCACGGCGAGAAGGGACACAAAGGACATAAAGGTCACCATCATCATCATAAAGGTCATCACGAAGACCACGGTAAACACCACCATGAAGGACATCATCATGAACACGGTGGTCACCACAAGAAGCACTGGGACGAACACGACCACCACGGCCATCATCACGAACATGGTCACCACCACAAAGGAGGCAAGCACGGCCATCACAAGCACCACGACAAAGGTGAAAAGACCGATGGTTACCACAAGAAATACCACAAAGACCACTTCCATAAGGATCATCACTTCTACGATGACCATCATCACGAAGGCAAGCACCACAAACATGGACATCATCATGGTCATCACGAGAAACACGGCGGAGGTCACAAGAAGGGTGGTCATCACGACGAAGGTCATCATGAGCATCATCATGGGAAACACGGCCATCATGATAAGCATCACTACGATGAAGACCATCACGGTCATAAGGGCCATCACGGTCATGAGGAACATCATCACGGTCATCACGATCATGGTAAGAAGGGCGGTCACCACGACCACAAGGAGTGGGGTTTCCATCACGGCAAGCACTGAGCTGCTTCAATGCTGTGATATGTTAAGGTCAATACACAGTAAGGATAAAATTGAAAAAGTTCACAGTCACTTTCCAATTTCTATATTTTCATTAATTTCTACTTTCTTTAACATTATTTGTATCGTTAACTGGTTCACTTTTCTCACAAAATCTTCATATTTTAACATGAGATTTAAATTACGAAGATGTAATTTTTCTAGAACAAATCTATTCTCTTGTAACTTTTAGAATTTTGTCATCTCTTACGTAAGTGTGTTTTCTTGGCCATCTGTTGATATTTTTACGGGTTTTGTTATATTATATGAATAAATATTGTAATAAATAATTTATGAAATCTATATTTACTTTTTTATGTCTGTCCTTATTTAATAAACATGCAATTTTACGTAACCGAGAAATAATACGTAAGTTTAAAAAACGTATTTCTACTAAAATTTACGTCCATATAACACTAAAATTAAATCTTAGGATTTGAGATGAAAATTATTTTTTATATTTTTGCTTAAAATATATACATGGTTTTTGCCAATCCTAATTTAGACAAAACAAGAAAAGAACAAGTGTATGTCCTTGATATATAAAATCAGTAAAGATAGCCGACATTTTTATCTATATGAAATACAATTGAGGACTCATAAGCGCCTATAACTAAGTCAACGTACAAACTACTAGATTAAATTGGAACTTTTTGGGAAAAAATATGCCTTATCACACCCGTCAAACCAAAACACAGCAGCGCTGTACAGCTGGTATAAGATTTCTATTCAACTCAAACTTTTCAAAAGCGGTAATAAGTAAATCGTCATTCTGTTTTAGATAGGTGGAAGAACTATAGTTCGACCGGGAAGGTACCACCGCTGCCCTCATAATCCGCCGTAAAGCATTACTTGTGTTTCGGTTGGAGTAGTGCGGTTGCCGGTTACCATCGAGCGATGCGACCATCTTAGACCTCAGGAGTAACGCATCTACGTTCGAGCTCAGATAGGGTTTCAGTCGTGTTTGTGATTATACGTGGATGTTTATGGGCTGCGACTACTTAACATCAAGTTGTTTGCATGCTCGTTTGCTACACTTCTCACATAAAAAAGATAGATCACAAACCTTCATGAATCACATGACTGCTTCCTACAATTTTACTCACAATTAATTCGTACCTCATTCACAATAATACAATAACCCTAGTTGAATATCCACTAAAGTATTTTCATTTCCCCACAATTTAACCAAACTTTTTCAATATTTGAACCTATAAGCCGCGGCCAGACACTGTCCAAATGGATCAACCTGTAAGCTCATGCCCGAAATTTTTAGCGCTAGATTTATTGGCTTAGATTAAATTTGTTTAACCACTTATATAAACCGGTTGACCTACAACTACTGAAAACGATAGATTTGAATATTTAATACAATTATTATTATATTTGCAATGATGAAAATCTTAAAAATAATTATAACAAAAGCCTAACCTACACAATCTAAAGTGAGTCCGTAGCCATGCGACATGGTTCCAAGAACACTATCTACATTTCCACGTTAATAATAATCGCAATTATTTATTGTATTTGTATTACAATATTTAATTGTAAAGTTATTTTTGTTCCTCAATCGATAACGGCTGGGTATGATAAGATATTTCTTTATCTGTCGACTCTTAAAAATCCATTGCTGGTGTTAGGCACGCAGCCCATAAAAAGGGTGTAGTAACTATTTTTGCACTCTTTACTGTCTTTTTGTGTCAAGACAGAAATCTTAAAATTAATATCCACCATTTTAGGGGAGAGTCTAAAATGAAAATAAGCCTAAATTTTTAAAAACCTTTAGTTAATCTCTTAAACTCTTAAATATTCTCCTCATATATCAAAGAAACTTTAAGTACTTAAACTTAATCCTTAATTATACCCTTCCATATCAACTACGTGGTCTCTTGAAGAATGTACTCTCCATGTAGGATATTTCCTATTATCTAATAATTTTCTAAACAAACTTCAAACTGAGTTTAACCGTGGCTTAGAGATACGCAATTGGGTCGAAATATCCGGCAAATAAAATATTTAATTGTCAGTATTCGTTAGACAGTAAAACAAAAGCAGACAAGCATTCCAGAATAAGAATGTTACATATATCTGGCTGTAAACATATGTAACGTTTGTTAGCTTTTATGTGTAAATTGGAAGATTTCGTATATACAATGGTGCTATGGTAGTCTTTAAAACAGCTGACGCACCATAATTCTATTAAAGAGTAAATTTAGGAGAATATAATAAAAAATATGGCAATTGAGCAGGTAATCTGATAATGAGTAGTTCCCTATTACCTAATCAGCAATTTCTGTTAATAATATCAAAGATGTTGTTATAAAGAACTTAGGCTCTTTTTCTATTGAGAATAGCAGTCTCGAAAAAACACGCGACTACCCTAGGAATATCTAACCAGAAATATCAATGAGAGATTCAGCTCCTATTTCTCTTATGGACAGTCTCGTCTTAGGAAAACACACGAGCGCCATAGGAATACCCATTAAACCCTGACGTAATAGAACTTAGTAAACAATAAAATAGAACGACTTTCCCAAACTAGTGGCCACTGTTCCATTTTACGATCGCAAAGCCCACAACGTAGTTCACAAGTTCGGCCATTCGCTCCCCGCACTCAGACGCTGTGGGAAATTATGTCTTCGTACTACCTAGAGTAGCAATGCAACAGATTTATGGAAGTGAAGGAACTCGACTTATGGTTCATGTGCATTAATCAATTTTAATATGTCGTGTGCATATAGATCTTCTTACACAAGAATAATGGCGTTAAATTATTTAAAACAATACGGTTGACGTCATTATAAGTCGTCGATGTAAGGAGTTTTCCATTCATTTATTCATCAGTCTTTCAAGATTTTTGGATATAGGTCTGCCCTAATTGGCACCACTCATTCCTGTGACATCTGATTCAAATGGGTTAAGTGGCACGACTTATTCCAATCTTGTGTTATCTGAGTCCAAAGGCTTCCTGATGTTTCCCTCAAGTTATTAGTCCAACTAATTGAGAGACCTGTACTCCTTTTGCTCAGACGTGTTTGAAACTAGAGAATCTTTCTGCACGAGCGTTCCTCCGAGTTATTGACCAGCCCATCCTCATATTACTTTACTGATTCTGAGAGCTATGTCTAAGGGCTATAAATCCTCCACATTACGCTAATGACTAAGTTTATAAAACCTGCAGAGAAAGACCACGTCTCGGCTCCGTATAAACATTGAATACATGCGTTGTTACACTTCAGAAAAACTTATTTGGCGTAAGTGAGCACTAAAACTTCATTTCGAAAAATACCCTCGTTACGGGATAAAATATGTAGAAGATGCAAATTTGTATGATTTACTTAATTCTTTTTGTGGATTTGTTTAGTTTTACAAATATATATATAGGTAGAGGAAGCACAGCGCTGTATGATTTATTATCGGCTACTGCTCGAACAAAAGGTGGGTGAACTATACTTGGACCGGGGAGGTGCCACCGCCGGCCTCATAATCTACCGTAAAGCATTACTTGTGTTTCGTTTGGAGAGATGCAGTTGCCGGCTACACTTCGTAGCGAGGCGACCATCATAGTCCTCAGATGTAGCAACGTATCTATGTTTGAGTTCACATAGGATTTCAGTCGTGTTTGTGTTTGCACGTGGATGTCTATGGACTGTGACTACTGGTGTACTAACATCATGTGGTTTGCATGCGCTTTTTCTACTATTCTCACATGAAAAAAATCAAAACTATAAGCAAACGTTAGTTCAACTCAAACACACTACCACCAATAAACGAAATCTTTAAAGAATTCAAGTTAGGAGTTATTTAACCGTAAATACAACAGAATGTCTTTCAAACTACACAGCGTTTATTGAACTTTGGCTTTATGGTCTCACGGTCCATAAAACGTGCAATTCGCAAGTTTGATCGTATGTCCTCATTGAGACGCAAGATGAGTTAAGTTGTAAACTTCCTATTTGTATGACTAAACTTAGAATTCTCAACTTACTAGTCCATCTTGAAATCGATTAAATATGTATTTCTACTCCTGAGAACCAAGATGATCCCCACTATAAAAAGCTTACTACTCACTTACTAGCGACCCGAAGCAGCTTCGCTCGGGCAATATATTTAATATTTGCTTTATATTTCTTTCATACATGCATCCAGCCATTACCTAGTTGCAAAAACTAATAATTATAAACATCTATTTCGAATGAAGACTGAATTTAACTATTTAATTTCTCGCCCATTTTAAAAAAAAACTTAACTTATTATACACCAACACTTTCCTCAGGAATTACTGTACCTGTTGTTGAAAACTGTGAGAAAATCCATCCAGTACTTTTTGAGCTTATCGCGAACAGACAGACAGAGGCCCGTCGCGTCTGTCTGTCTGTTCGACTTTGTTTCATAATATTTAGTGATAATACTTGTATAAGGATAAAGAATTTCGTTCACGGAATTACGTCATAATTTACTACGTAAAAGCAAAAGCTAAACTAGATATAACGAAACTACTCGCATTTGTACGAATATAATAGTAAAATTGCTTAGCCAACAGAAATACCACTATCTCAACTCTGCTGAGAGGTCGCAAGAGACTGCATGCGCACTGGATAAAGTTTAACAACTAAACCGATTTGTATTGCAATCCCTAAGCTAGTGTATGAACATCTACTCATAATATCCTCTCCGATATTCAAAGTACTCTGGGATGTATTTAGTTAATAATCAAAGTAAATATAAAAACATATAAAGGTGGGAGTACTATAGTTCGACCAGGACCACCGTCGCCCTCATAATCAGCCGTAAAGCATTACTTGTGCTTCGGTTGGAGAGGTGCAGTTGCCGGCTATACTTTGAAGCGAGGCAGCCATCTTAGTCTTCAAGAGTAGCAACGTATCTACGTTCGAGTTCAGATAGAATTTCGGTCGTGATTGTGGTTGTACGTGGATGTCTATGGGCTGCGACTACTTGACATCAGGTGGTTAGTCTGCTCGTTTGCTACTCACATAAAAAAATATCAGAGAGCTGCCAATTATTTTGGTCAGAGAATTAGCTCAAACTAAGGATAGCAACTCATCAATAACAACCGAGGCTAACTGTTTAAAATACCCTGATTGACGATCATCCATCCAACTTAAATGCAAAAAAATCTCTTCCTTGCATAAATGAGACCTAAAAGTATTTTTTACACTTAATGCGTATCTACCTTCCAATTTTAAAAACTGCAGTTTTCAGTTGTGTATGTATTTTGAGCAATTAATATTGCTCAAAATACATACACAACTTTAAAAAATATAGAACCTGTTTTGCGAGCTAACCTAAAATAACTAAAAAAAAACAATACAAAAATTGAAAACTAAAGGAGCTTTGAAATCGGTCCAACACAACGATCAAGGCACGTGTTTACAAAATAGAGCTTTCATTAATCCACCTTCAATCCCTTCTGAAATGGTGTACAAAAACAAGTTAACAGGAAATTCGCAGTTAAGAACCGAGCACCGAGTCGTTTACTTTAAAATACCGTATTTTGAGAAAAACAGCAATACGAATACGATTCCGTAACAAGAAGTAGTAATAGTTACGACTTGAGAGGTTTTTTATATAGTTTAAATATGCATTACTTTTAGTTACTAGGCGTAAACGACCTAATCACACACAGACAGTCACTATCACAATTATCTACACTGACATCTGACACTGCATGGATTTAACCAAATATATAGTCAGCGACTTATTCCATTAAACAATTACGGAAATCTGCTAAATCAAAGTGCTCGGACAGTCTATTGAAACAGAGAGCGGTCCGTGTACCGACACGCACACGAATATAATGAGTAATCAGCTAGAACTACCCTCCCATTTTATAACAAGTTCAGGTAAAACGAAATAGGAAGGTGAGGCGATCAGGTGATGTCGTCCGATTCGATGACAACATTTTTTTCCAATCTACCTTAATTTTAGCGCAACTACCCTATTTTTCTTGAGAGCGATAGCATACGCGAGATTTTAATCAGCCCTCTTGACACCAGCAACGTCGATCAGACGTGGGAATATTTTTTGGCTCTCGGACCCCACTGACCAAAGCTTTCAAAGCCAAGCAGAACACACGTAAACACCGCTAAGTGCAATATATTTACGCTGCTTAGCTTCTTCTTAATCTTTAACTCTTGAAGTTCGACATACTTACGTTGCAATGCCTGAGAAACAAAAATGTAATTACAATTAACTAATTACAAAATATATTATCTTCTAACATCAGGCGCTTGTTAGCTTCTTACAATAATTTTTAGTATACTCATTCTCTTCTAGGATTTGTAGACATCATTTTTGATCATATGTTCTTTCCAATATAAACACTAATATAACATCATCAGTACGTTAAAATCCATCAATCTATTTAAGTTACAGTTTGTCAAAAAATAAAAATAATATACATACACACAAAAACGTGCACGCACGCACGCACGCACACGCACGCTAACACACACTATAAATATTACGCTTTTAGACTCAGATAAAAATATTAATGATACAATCCGTTACGACTCATTTTATACGAAGCAGTTACATCTTTGTTATTTCGTTTTAAGATCGCAATTTTCACGAAAGCTGCAACGTAACGAAAAGGAGTTAAGAACTTAACGCGAACAACGAAGATGCATTTATTTTAAAACGTACTGAAGTCGCAGTAAAAACCTCGTTAGCTGCAGCACCTTGCTGAGAACCAAACCCGGGGTTATTAGCTTTAAAATACCACAGTTCTAGAAGCTGAGGCCACAGAGTTACATATCTCAAGAGATGGCAACGTGCAATTGCACGCGTGACAGTAACCGTGAGTGTTACACGTGTAAGTAAGTGTGAGTGCTTATGTATTGCATACATTTATAAAAAATAAATCATAAATTAAATCAACCAGCGTTCTTGGAACCATGCCGCATGGGCTCGGACTTATTATAATTAGTTTTATGATTTTAATCATATTAAAAAAATCGTATTTTTTTACGAATGATGTAGGGTGTTATATATCACTAAAGTTAAACACTATGAATTGTTAATAATATTTTGTTCAAGTAACTCCACTCGGTACTGGCTGCGTACATTCACGTGCAATTTTCAGGTTTGTAGCTACTGTGATTTGACTCTAAAAACCATATGCCTTTGGGTGTATTTCATAAAATATTCAATTATTGAAAGTTAATTCCATTCAAAGTTGTTATAATTAGTAAACAACTAGAGCGTGGACGGACCAAAATTTTAATGCTATTTTTTGCTGTGACAACTGTGTGTTCTGTGATTGTGATGTTTTTATGTTTCTCTGACAGAAAATATAAGTCTCTAAACCCATAGTTATCTTTAATTTATAGACAGACATTTGAATTTTATTTATTTATGAATTTGTCTTCAACTCTTATGTGTCAATATGTGGATAATCTTTCCGTTATGATATCATTTCATAAGGACAAAGCAATGCTATCGTTCTCATTTTATTACTGCGTTCACCAAGAATTTAATGGTATTTCTAAAAATATATATGGCTATGTGCTAAGGTCGGAGCAAAAATACTAGTTCGAACAAATTTTACTTAATGGAACAGAAACATAAAATTAGGAATAAATGTAACTGCACTTCCCGTGACAAAGTTTCCTTTTGCTTTTAATATATACGTATTATATATATTATTTTAATATACATATTTTGCTGAGACAGGACGTAACATGTAGGTTACCTAATAGTAACTGGGCTTTGGCTGACAGACACTATCTAACCGACTACAAATAAAACAGATGTTCTGTTTGAAAACAAACTCTCCTCAAAATCATTTTTTATTCATAGTAGTAGATTTTCATTATTGTAATTAATATGTTGATAAACAATCGTAAAAATATTAATCAAGAATAATCCTTATCTTAATTGAACGTAAAACAATATGAACCAATAAGATACACATACACGAATGATGATGAACGGAAATATATTTAACAAGTACATCGGAATAAGATGGAATAACACAAAAAACCTAAATAAACGTCTTTCACAAATCAACCCGTCCAATTCCCTCTGGCTGATCAAGAAAACCCTCAGATAATATAGGAAAATAAAACTTCAAAGCGCGTAGACGTAAGAAAACGAAAATGAACGAATCCCTTTGACAAACTGGAGATCAAATAAGACGGATTGACATTAAAATGACGTTTAAATGAAGCGGAGACTGTCCCCGATGATATCGTGGGAAGGAACGAGCTTCATTTCAAGGAAGTGTTTTGATAAGGACGTATAATGAACTGTGAATTGTAAAGACGACTTCTAAATCATACGTACATACATATTTGTTAATATTAATAAGTTAATTGAATAAATTACGACTAAAATTAGATGCTTGTCAATGTATTGCATTAAACGAAAAAAGTATGGAAACTATGTGTTTGTGTGTCTTAAACAATTAGGTACTTTTAAACGTACTGCATTAAAAATCCCAGGTTTGGGTGTCAATGGTCACCACGTTTGTAATGAAAGGTATTAAGGTAAGATTAGTAATCACCAAAAAAGCGTGGATCTTTTTCTTTTTTATATTAAACATTGATATTAAACATTGTAATTAAATGGATTTAATTACAATGTTTAATATCTCTATTAAACATTGTAATTAAATCTATATCTAGTCTTCATCGCAAGAAAAACATATGTTTTACCTAATCGACGCTACTGTAATTATTTATTTAAATTCCGATTTCAAAGATATTGTATTTTGTTGTTTTTCTCTTGTCGTCAATCATCAATCCAAGTCCACCCGATGGGCGATTTTCAGTCTTTTTGCGAAGATGTTGTCATCACTCAACAATTCATGAATTTATTTACCGTTATCGGTTCTTCGAGCGGTACCATTGGTACATCATAACTATTAATTCAAAATTTCCTTAAATGTAATTATAATAAAAACATAACTTAAACTATCTACCGAGAGTTCATATCCATTCGACATAGTGCCAAGATTGCTGACAGCACTCCTGCGCTGAATAACAATCGGTTCCCTTTACGAGATAAGAATCAGCATACTTATCACTATTAACATTAATAATGAGGAATTTGTTTTAGTAAAGTCAAAATTTATATAAAAATTCAAACGTACGACTAATCATTTGCATTAGACATTAATTTGGGTACTGAACATTTATTTTTGAGGAGTATTTCATATATGTATCCATACCAAGAAGTCACATGTGCAGAAACTAAAAATAACAACAAACTTAAAGCGCCTTCCGGACACATAAATCTTACCGGACGTCAGCTGTCTAAGTTTCTTGCTAACTCTCTGGCTCTAAGTGAAAGATTACTGATCTTTAAGTCAAAAGTGTAGAGTTTAATATATAACGTGATTTATTTTAAAATTGATAGTTTAGTAAATGGTAAAAGTAATAAAAGTAATAAATAATAAAAATAATAAAAGTAATTTGTTATTATTCAAAACAACAGTACTTAATGAAAAAATATTTTAATCTTTATGATATATAACGGTTACTCACGATTAACGCTTTTCAATTGCCGATATTTTGAACCAGTTGCATGGGTTGTAGTCACGGCGAAACTGCGGTAGTGAAAATTGTATAATTTCAATCTGTAAAGGAATGTCACGTACGACAACAGGGCAAGGTTGTTTAGTTGATCTGTTTCATTAGACACCTAGATTATTATGCGTAAGGATAAAGTATAGTGTAGGCTACACCATGCTTCATCATGATGGTTAAATATGTATGGGTTTAGTGTCCAACTTGCCTGTCGAATGTTCAAATCACCAATATGACCATGGGTTTCATATTTTCAAATCATCCTCAAAAAAATTTAAATCTAGAAAAAAAGACTTGAATCTATTGACAACCACTGAAATCAACTTCCTAACGGGTTTCTACGAAAGATATCCTCTAGATTCCAATTTTAAATTTTTATTGTTTATTTGACAATTGTCCGGTTTTAGCCGGATATGTCAGGCATTTTTTGATATCCGGACTATCTGATTTTAGTAGGCTTTTTGGGAAATGGGTAGCGCATAGCATCTACATGATGAAGCGATGCGCGGGAGTAACTATGCACGCAATGATGGCGTGCCATTCCTCATGGTGTTGGTAAGAGCACCGTCTGAGGCATTATTATTAAATATACTTGAAAGTGGGAGAACTATAGTTCGACCCGGGAGGTACCACCGCCGCCCTCATAATCCGTCGTAAAGCATTACTTGTACTTCGGTTGGAGAGGTGCGGTTGACAACTACACTTTGAAGCGAAGCGAACATCTTAGTACCTGAGAAGTAGCAACGTATCCACGTTCAAGCTCTAATAGAATTTCGATCGTGTTTTGTGGTTGTACGATGTCTATGGGCTGCGACTACTTAACATCAGGTAGTTTGCATGCTCATTTGCTGTTCTTCTCACATAAAAAAATATTATGTTTAGTTTCTAAGATCTAAGGCGTTATACAACGCCAAATTCAGTTTTTGTAATTTAGTAGATGGCAACCCTGCGCTAGAGTACTGAAAGGGTTTTAGTTCAGTAAATCCAACACAAGTGACAACCCTTGACATAACATAATGAAAGAATATTGCTAGCATAAACCAAACAACGTTTCAACCTTGTTTCAATAAGCCCTATATAATAACTTCCGGCATTCAGATTCAAGCGTCATTTAATTTTTAAATACTTTCCAACAATATATTTTCCTCTGTGTATGTTGGATATCCGCTATATCCGGGTAACGTTTGCTACGTGCCATCTGCCCGAGCCGAAGGATCGTTGCGTACACAACGTGTGATTCATCCCGTGTGTACACACCTTTACATTGAGTTTAAGTAAACTGTAATCGATTGATTCGTTTTTCGCTTTCTAATGCTTTTTAGGCCCTATAATACTTATTTTCTTGTATATTTTACAGGTTCGAACTTATAGTTCGACCGGAGAGGTACCACCGCCACCCTCACAATCTACCGTAAAGTATTACTTGTGTTTCAGTTGGAGAGATGCGGTTGACGGTTATACTTTGAAGCGAGGCGACCATTTTAGTCCGCAGGAGTAGCAACGAGCACTTCGAGCTCACAGGGTTTAGTCGTGTTTTTGTTTGTTCGTGGATGTCTATGGGCTGCGACTACTTAACATCAGGTGGTTTGCATGCTCGTTTGCTACTCTTCTCACATA
>DWON01006634.1:0-13692 GCA_018251015.1 Phocides pigmalion okeechobee
CATCTTAGTCCTCAAGAGTAGGAACGCATCCGCGTCCATCCTTAAATAGAACTTCTGTTCTATTTGAAATTGGACGTTGTTGTCCATGGGCTGCAGTGACCATTTAACATCATGGCCTGCAGTGGCCTGCATGCCCGCTTCTTACTGTTTCATACTAAAAAAAAATAATCGTTTCATAATACGCCATGTAGCAACTCTTGTTTTTCACATGGGCACGGACTCTCAATTAGATGTTTTATATTAAGCTTCTTAAAATTAGTTTCAAGGTATGTCATGTTAGATTTATATTTATTTTTATTATAAATATTTTTGTATTTGCGTTTATTTTATATGAAATTTATATAAAATGTTTTGTGAATGCCATGTATTTTTGTGTAACTATAGTACGAATTTATTTAATGGAACATATTACATAGAAATGGGTCATTGTGAATAAATTTCAATTTATAGTTTTACTAATACGTCAATTTTATGATTCATTGAAGTTGAATATAGCAGTTCAATAGAAAACAGTTAAATGCTCAATTTATTACTAGATTTACTACATTATTTGACCGGTTTATTATTTGTGTAGAGGCTGCGAAATTATTAAAATTGATTTTAATATCGTTAACACCATTATTGGCTTACACAATTCCACTCATTAAGTCTCATCGAGGCCTAATTGCATAATTAACGCTGACAATTACATTTAATTATAACTTTATTGTTATTTCGATTAAAAGCACTTAATTTATTGTTTCCAAAAGTTATTTTGGCTTTTCAAATAATATATTTAACTCTTCGGACTTCGGATAGAAGCTAATTGAGTTTCTCGGTCGTAACAGTTTTTATGTTTCTCAAGTTTTAACATTCAAAGTCTCTTTAAGTTAAATTGATTGCATAAACACTCAGTTCTGAATAAAATACTTAATTTATTTATTGTTTCTTCATTAATCTTTCATTGTTCATTTTATTTTGTCTGTATTGTATTGTCCTTTGACTTTCATTCTCCGGGTTTATATCACTTTGTAGTTAATTCATAGATTTCCAATTACAAAATATTGTATCTTAAAAGTCGTTAATTATTCAAACAGATGACAGCACGGGTGGCACAACGGTAGCCACTCCGGATGCGTAAAGGGTCCCTCGTTCGATTTCCGGCTTAGCGAACTTTTAAAGTATGACTTAAGATTTCTGATTTGGGAATGGGTGGTTATACTTATGTTAATATACCGCATTTTCAGAATGATTATGACCTATCTAAAAAAGAAATAAAGAAAATTCCCTTTTATACAAATTTTGTAAGAGTTTGTAATTATTTAAATTTTACACGATAATAAGTATATTTTATATATCTTGTAAATAATACAAAAATATGGAATTCCAAATCAAATGCAAAATCTTCAAATTACGACACTATACTTTACACGGCACGTTACTGTCATATACTATACTAATAAGCAATCGTTTCTACAACGTATGTACATGCGACCGCAGATAATATTTCAACCTTGTTTGGAGTTGTAGGTCATATCAATGAGCTGCTACGGCCACTCAATATCAGGTACCCTACAAACCCATTTGCTACTTCTCTAATGTAATAAAATTATCGTCTGTTATCGACCCGAGATAATCGGAATTCCTGTGATATCTGATGTTGGTTATAGACTGATACATTCTGAATCGAACGTAAACACGTTGCTACTCCTGAGGACTAAGATGGTCACCTCCCTTAAAAATGTAGCCGGCAACCGCACCTCTCCAACGAACTATAATTCTCCTACTTTTAATGCCTGCATAGTCATCTGGTACTCTGCTGACATAAAAACAAACAATAAAAATTAATTATAATCAAGAGATGCATTTTATTGAAACATTTCCCTTTGTTTTACATCTGTGCCCGTCGCGGACCGTTAGCAGAGCTCTCGTTCTTGCCGTAACGCCTCTTCCTATAACTGTAAGTCAACTCAAATTACTAGGCACTGATCCAGTATTAAGTATTTCTGTTATGAGTATATTTTAATAGGCTTTGGAAATAAGATACTTGTATCCCTGAAAATGATAACATTAGTTAGTTGTAAAAAAGGCGACATTAATTTGGGAAATAGTGAATTTTCATACAATATTAAAGACCCGACCCAGCTGCGCTCGACTAATAGAGTTTATATTCACTTACATTATTTTACTTTCACCTAATTGTAAAAACTGAACAACCATCTATTTCAAACGACGAGTTAATTACTATATTGAATTTATCTATTATTTTTTTAGCCAAATTACAAAAACTTAACTTATTATGCACATAAACCTTCCTCAGGAATCCCTCTACCTCTTGTTGAAAATTGTGAGAAAATCCTTCCAGTACCTATTGAGTTTATCAGGAACAAATAGACAAAAAGACGCGACGGGGGACTTTTTTTTAATATTTGGAGATAATATTTTAATTAATGCTTCGGTTTAAATTTATTATTATATCTTTTCATGTAAATTATTTATGAAAAAGATAGACCTCAAATTGCAGTGGCAAATACCACATTAAAAAAAAAATTTTGGATGAGCCCATATTTCTTGATGATTCTCCTTGCTTTCATTTAACAATACTACATTTGCAACATTACGATTTAAGGAATTGTGACGTCACTATTCATTCTAATCGCATCTTTAATTAGTTTCTTATTTTAGAAGATTAGCAAAGGTACGTGCAAGTCACCTTATGTTAATAGACCGGTGAATCTAATGGCCACTAATCAACGACCTTAAACAGAACTGACGTAATATGGGACACCGGACATAGATTCGTTGCTACTTCTAAGGATTAAAGATTAAGTCACAGTCACATCTCAGATCTGCAGTCACATCTCTTCAATTGAAACACAAGAATTTCTTCATAGTGAGTTATGAGAATAGTAGATTGAGATAGTTTTAGCTGCTCCAGTTTCTTATCTCAACTTTTGTCTCTCAGACGATACTCTCAAGAGCCGCGTGACCCACAACGCTGGTAAAACGATTAGAAACGAGAGTACGATCATTACAGGCACAATGGTACCTTTGTGACGTAGGAACCTCTTATCCTGTATTTAACAAAATGTTCAGGAACGCTTTGATATCTTTTCTCGGCTTTAAAAGAAACAAGTGTTCCACAAACGTACAGATAAGTCGCGTCACAAAAGGGCGTGGAGCTATTACTTGCATAATGGCTACCTCGTCTGTAGAACATGAGGACTGTACTATGTCTTGACTGTAACGTGCTCTCTCATCGTGTTACGTGCTTTCTCTTTATGAAACGTTCACAAAAATTGTTATTTACGTGTTATTCACTTTCATGTTTTTTCTATAAAAATCTTTATGTTTAGTATGTTCCATTACCCATATTTTGAAAAATGTACTTCATATGTCATAAATGAGATGAACGTAAAAACTTTCCAATCGAGTACAACAAGTACAGTATAAAGAAATATAGTTTCAACATGGTGATGCATTAGCGAATCTTCTGGTGTTGCAAATGTCCAGTAAGTCCAGTAAATCCGGTCTGTCTTTTCGTTAGGCTAATCTATCATGATATCACAGAGATTACCACAGTTAAGTGTTTCCAAAAATCATTAATTCAAATTCATGAAATCAATATGTTTCCCTCGACATCATAGACCCATTACAGTCCCATTGCTAGACACGAGTATCTTAGAATCAGAAGATATAAGTCTCTACGCTAGCCATGTGAGGTTTGGTAAACTTTATAAAAAAATTAAAATGTCTGGTATGGATGTTTTCCTTCAAAATTATAGGAACTCACAATAAATTTTGTTTTATGCACATAATTTCAAAAAAATCAGAGATGTACCATTTGATCCCTATTCTGTTTGAGAGACTGTAATCTCATGTCAAAAATAATTAAAGTTTTATTAATTGTCATAATACATTAATTCTTATTTCATAACCATTTCTTCGAGATCCATAAGTGCTGTAAAGGAGTGCATTAAATAGACCGATAAAGTCGTCGACAAATAGTGCAACTACGGCGGCGTAATGGCCCACCTCCGCCGTTCGTGACGTAAGCACGTGCATATTTCACATCTAAGATATTGTTATTTTCTTCTTAGATTCAAGTGCTGAAGACGTACCTAAATGGAACTATCGTACATTTCCATGATTTCAAATTGAAGCAATAATAATGTTGAAGTGTAGTGTTGTTCCGTGAAAGAATAATGTTTTGTCTCTTCGAAATTTACATTGAATATATTATTAACACTGAATTTCTTTAAAATGCTGGTTTTAATTACATGTACTATTAACATTACATTTCTTTTATATGCTACTTTACAATTTTATTTGTTCTACTCACAATGTTTATAATACAATTTTCCAAACTTCCTAGCTATTCCAACGTGTTCACTTCCATTACGTTTTACTTATTCTGACCCACCATTTATAGTATATTTATTTTTTATAATTATAAGTAGAAACTGATGATAAAAGTCACAATATATTCGGGTCAAAAAATCACCCGTGAACACTTTGCAACCATTACAAGTGCTTCCAGAAAGGTCTAGAAGAAGCTTCTTAAAAGCTATCTTCCTTAATCTATTGTCCTGGTCTAGTCATTCAGTCTTTATCTAGTTACATAAACTAACAATTAGAAACATCTATTTCGAACGACGACTGAATTACTATATTGAATTTAACTATTTCATTCCTCGCCCAATTTACAGAAAAATAAATACTTATTATACACCCAAACTTTCCTCAGGAAGCACTCTACTTGTTGTTGAAAACTGTGAGAAAATCCGTTCAGCTCTTTTTGAGTTTATCGCGAATAGACAGACAGACGCGACGGGGTACTTTGTTTTATAATATTTAGAGATTATGTTGTTATATTTACAATCTCAGTAGAATACAACTGATATTACAATCTGGAAACCATTCTACCATCCAGAAACACAATTTACACTCAGTCAGAAAACTATACCTGACTTGTTCACCGATATTCCGCGTAGAAATACTACGTCCATAACAGTTTTACAATTCAAATGGTTCAATCGAAATACATGAAGCGGGAACGAGGGGAATCTATTGTAGGAGATATCATTGAAATACAACTTGGCATATTCCCTGCGACTGTACATTTCTGTTCGCACCTCTGTCTTATACAGGTACGGTGTGCCAAGTTTAAGAAGTATTTGCCTGAAATTGTTTTCAAATACTTACAATTTCGGCATCTTTAATGATATATAATGTCAATGACCAATTGAAGGATATATCGACTAGAAGTCTTCGCCGTTTACAAAGAGACAAGTCTTCCCCAGAGTTTGATACGTTGTTATTCCTGAAGACTATTTTGTAATATTACTATTACTACTAGGTATGAGGCATCTTTCACCACGCGACTCAATAAGGCTTGGGTGACTTCACATAACTGTGATTTTTTGGAGCACGATCAGGCACGCTATATTCCTTACAGTGGTTTTCTTCACCGTTGAAGCAAGTCATAATAAATTTGTAAAACGCACATAAATTCGGAAAATCCGAAGTGCGTGCCAAGGGTTCCAATCCGTCATCTGCTATATTAGAAGCTGGAAGCTAATCTAATTTTTCTTCCTACAATACCCTTTAAACCAGAACACAGCATATTTTGATGACTAGGTATAAGGCAAATAAATATAAAAACGTTTAATTAAGTTTCTGGTATACTTTTGAACCAAAATAAATCTGATTTTGACGACTAGGTAGAAAGCAAAAATGAAAATTTTGTCGTCTCTACATTTTATTCCATTTATTATTATATAAAATTCATTACGATTCATCAAATTGTAATAACGTTAGCTCTACTGTTGACCCTTCTCATTCTGAAAGGAGGAGGAAAGGTTCGTGTCCATAATCAAGGTAGTAATGGGTTCATAATATTATAATAAATCGGAGAAAGCTCGTTTAAGGTCTCATTTAGCACCTTGTTTTATCTATAAAATGTAGATTTTCACTTATCAAATTATCTTTAATTATGATTTCATTTTTACGTACAATAATATTTGTAGTTAACAAAACTTAATTACGTGTTGAGTAGCATTTATGTCGTCACTTTACAAATATTTGAAATGCATATATGCATGTTTTATTCATATAAACTTTCTTGTAAATCACTCTGTTTATTGGTGAAAACTGCATTAAAATCGGGTGGATAGTTTTAAAGACGTAAGCACAAAACGGCTTTTGTTTATACTATGTAAAGTTGGTCTTCCGTATGAACATCACTTATAAATTGCATTTTGTTTTAATTACTTAATAATTGATAAAAGCCTGCCGACTGTACGCTGTCATATATTCCGATAGCTACTGCATATTACATTTTAAGCGCTTTAGTCATTGAAAGCGATATCTGTTCATTGTATAATTGATTTAATGCTTTGAATATTTAATTTATTTCTTAGAGTACCTAAAGTGGCACAGACATTTTTCAATAGCGTTACCGTTTACAATAATCGTATTTGTGTACTTATTAGAAGCATTAATTTTATAGACTACTAACATAAAGTAATAAAATATTCATAAGACGGTAAGTAGTTCCAACAACGAATAAATGGATATTTTGTCATTCTATATTTACTTCAAGCAGAATAATCACATAAAGATTTAGATAATATAAATAAAAATAATAACTAGCAAACATCTATTTCATAGCAGATTTGACAGTATTTACTAACTCAGAGTAAAAAGAGCACATAATAGCTATCGTCTGTTAAAGGCACTGAAATCCATCACCTAGAGAGGTCAATATAGAAATATACAAGGGACAATTTGTGTATTAATATTAATTCTCCTTACAACATAAATAAAGTTGAAACAGAAGGAATTGTCACTGATAGGAAAAAGCGTACACGTTTTCATAAATAATTTATACAAACTAAGAAAAACGACAACTAAACCAAGAAATTTCTTGAACATAATACGTACATACAAATAAATATTCACGAAGTAATAATTGGAGCTCGTAGACTTACGTCATCCGCACATTTCGTTATTTTATCGAAATTATTGTTCCGGAGATCATTCGGCAAGGCCATTGTATTATGTACAAAGGTAGGTCAGAAATTTCGTCCCTGGAGCAGTAACGTTGAGGAAGTGTCATATAAAGATGCTCGTTCTTAGGTATATATAAATAAAATACATATTAAGGCAAACCCGAGATTATCAGTACGCTTATTTTTCACTTACACCCTAGTATGTACGTTGCCGTTCTTGCTTCCTCGTTTTCTTTATGCCTCAAAAACCCCAGCGTAATATCGGTGTTTGATCTAGTAAACGATCAGTTAAATTCCGATGACTTACATATGTATTACTCGACTAAAATAAAAAGTAAGCTGAAAAACCGGTAAACATAAAAGACAACACTGACATCTGCCATAAAATTAAGAAAGAATCTATTTTATTTAGTGACAGTTTTTCATACCAACCCCAAACTCCTTTGAAGTCGACTCATAATTTAAAATATTATAGTAACTACAATCCGTCTATTCGACAGCCTTAATTTCAGTAATCTACATATGTAGTTTCTACTAAGGGAATTGCATCGAGTGTGCTTGATTCAGAGGTCAATAATACCTGGAACAGTAAACTGAAGAAAAGTCCATAACTTTTCTTCATCTTTCTTTGGCTAATAAAAATAATATAAAATGTAAGATACAGTAAAATTATAATTCGTTAAAATGATATTTTGACGAGACAGAAGGTATTGCAGAACACGACGGTGATAAAGTAAGACAAGATGTAAAAACTCAATCTACTCCGTCTATAAACACAAACAATCTAAAGGATGATACTTAAATAGATAAGTTAGGCTCCAGTTTGCCTTCCGGAGAAATACAAGACATTACTTAAAAGCGGTTTTGCCTCCTTTCGTGTTTGAGTTGAGGCTCCTTAATTTATTATACGATGGAGAAATTTTCGCTAATTTCGCGCAAAGTTTCGCAAACCGCTAACTTTACCAATTAAACTGGATTCGATTTATTTTAGTAAACGCCTTTCAAAAGGTCTCGGTGTAGAATTTACAAAAATGAGTTTCGTTAGTGAATTTTGAAATTTGCGAAGTGGTTTCGGGAAATAAACTTGTGATGAACAACTTGTAAATGTTATGTCATAACAATCAAAATTTGTTACAATAACTATATACACATATGTGAATAAAACCCGTAATAATACTCATAAGCAATGCAACTATTTTTAAATTGGAATAAAAGAAGATTTTAACACCCATAGTCCCAAACTATGGGAACAGTATTGTGTAATTAATGATAATGTTAATGAAATGAACGAAAGTTACGAATAGTAAAAAGTTTTATTAAAACACTCGTCAGATATGCCGAACAAACTTTTGTTTCAAAATATTTTTCTTATTATCTTTTGATTTGTAAGCGTTGGATTAGTTTTATTCGTATTTGTAAATATAAATGTGTAGGTTCATAAATTTGAATGAAGTGTTTGATGATAATATATTATTTAATTATTGTGTGTGTCTGAAATGACCAATGGAGTCAAAACGTGGTCGCTTACAATAGGCCATTTTCAGCGGAACAATAGCCATTAGAGGTGAGAAACAATAGCGGGGGGTTCTTAAGGGGGGGAGAAGTATAGTTCGACCGGGAAAGTACCACCGCCGCCCTCATAATCTGCCGTAAAGCATTATTTGTGTTTCGGTTGGAGAGGTGAGGTTGCCAGTTTCACTTTGAAGCGAGGCGCCCATCTTAGTCCTCAGGAGTAGTGACGTTCGAGCTCAGATAGGATTTCATTGGTGTTTGTGGTTATACATAGACTACTTAATATCAGGCGGTTTGTTTTCTCGTTTGCTACTTTATTGACATAAGGAATTTAACATCTAGTAATTGGTCATTTATAGGTTCGTCTCAGAAACAAAAAGTTATGACTTATATGAATAACGGTTCCGACATTTTCGACACTAGGATCTCGTGTCATGGGTATTATGACACATACAGAAACACACAGACCCAAGTCAGAATCCAAAATAATCATATGTATCATTCATATATCTACCTGGCTGGGAATCGAACCCGGAACTCTCTGCGTGTTAGATCGGTATAGTTCTGGCTGCGCCCCGCAGATCTTTTTACATTACCTATAACCTTATACCTTAAAGAGATGTTGTTAACTTTCAGAGTCATTTTATTAAAAATACTCTTTTTGCTCTTTTTAAAATTTATTGTTAAATGTTTATGTTCACCAAAGTCATCCATCTCGTTGGATTGTTCCACGAAATAAAGTTAAATTTATACAGAAAAGATCTCAGCAAAAATACTGACAACTTGAGTAAATCTAAGAATCCTCCGGTTTTCTTAAGGGGAAAGTTAACCTTCCTTAGAGCTTTATTGTTTCTTAGAAAAACCAAGATTATTTCTTGTTAATACACCATTCTAGTTTAATTGACAGCTATGTGAGAAATATATTTTTCTCAAAGGAACGAACGAAAATAGTATTATGTAAATAAAAATGTCACGATAAAATACCATCTTAATACAAGTGAGAAAATAAGAAAAATATTTTAATTTACACTTTGTAAGCATCCTAGATTCATTATAACGTATTTATTCCATAGGTTAAGATTGATTTACTAAGCTTTATTACTAAATAAATGAATGTGAAAAACTAAAACCCACATACAAATATAAATTGACCTAAATGATCTAAAAAGTATGAACAGAATATTTTTCATATTTTTTAACAAGAATATTTTAGACCTAGATCTGGACTGTAAAAATAGATTTATAGTAAAAAACTAAAACCTGGTTTCCTTTTCATATTTTCCAAAATAACCAACATGTTATAATTTATATTGTTTAGATGATGTGTCGTAGTTAGATGCAGATTCTTTTAATCAAATTCCGTAAAGTAGTTTTTCTGCTATAAGGGAATCGATGAACACACACGTAAATATAGTCTGTTAAAGTCACATCTCTCCGTTTCGTCTCGCAGTAGTGGGGTAAAGACTAAACCTATTTTCAAGCAGGACTTCCGTGTTATACAAAGGTGATACCGATGTCTGTGTTCAACAATAGTCTATTAACATCAGATGAACTGCACAATTGTTGCCTACTCCGATTTATGTAATATCTGTTTGACCGTAGTAGTTTAATTTCACAACAAAATTATAGTCCTACTCATTTATGCTGCAAAATTTAATACGTTAAACAACATCCACAAATTGAGATAGATTTATTGAGGTCACTTGAACGATAATATTATATGAGACATTTGGATAATTGTCTTTTAAAAGATTTTCTTCGTATGTTATTTTTGAATAAAATATGCTACATACCTATGTACCTATCAGCTTTTATGTTTAATTCTGCAGTAACAGAAAATCTCTGTTTAATAGATATAATACATTTTACGCTTTTTAGCATATTATATATATTTATTCCATTGTGGTTGAGATTAAATTATCTTTATATTGCAAAAGACCGGTTGCAATTTGTATAACTTATTATTTAACGTACTTTTATCTGTCTTAAAAGACGTATAAAGTATTTGTGGTACTTAGTGTACGAGGTTCTTTGTTTTAAATTGACTATAACTGTTTATATTTTAAGAAGTCGGAAAATTAATCGTATTCAAATATTGGAGTATAATCTTGTTTCATATTTTAATTTTATAAACGAAATTCATTACCAAGTTATTAAGATAGTATAATAAGGACATTGGAAACAGTAAATAGGAATTATTTCGAGCGAGTAGCTGTTCAAAAAAAACATCGATGTGTAAAACTCCGAGATTGTTGCTAAACAATGTAAGTTTGTACAAGTTTTATATTTGGATAAACAGTGACTAGTAAATAAAGTAATAAGCAAGTCGGAATAAAGACCTGTAGCAAGAAAATCTTTTCTTTAGGATCAATTTAAAGTTTTAATGATACATAAAAATGGAAACAATAAAATTCCAAGAATACTCAAACGAAAACAAAAATACGAGCACGCAACTCTTACTTCGGCGAGCCTACAACTAATTGAAAAGTCACATCATTATAAAAGTAGACCTAAAAATGAGGAAAAGTAATAGGTCGCAAAAAGGTAGGGAAAATTTTGTTTCACGTAAAGACCTAGCGAGATTAATTAATTACAGGTCAAGGATTTCGTTTTGGAGATGAGCTTATTCGAGATCGCCCGCTATTTAGTAATACCTTAGCCGCACATTTACTTAGTTTAGTGATTAATGAGATCCTAATAAAGATTGAAGTGGAACCGGATTAACCGTCCACTTACGGCACATTTGGAAAGATCTTAACGTTTTGACATTGTATCGAAGGAAATAAATCTTTAGCTTTTCTTTGTTTACGAAACAGAATTAATACAAGCTTGCACCTAACCTGATGTTTACTACGACTTTTAGCTATCTATAACTTCTAGAAAAAAGGTCACTTAAAGTACATAGATATAGTTAGACCATTCCAAGATAGAGCTACTATCGCTGCCTTCAAAAGGCCGGAAGGCAATTTTTGAATTGATTGAATTAGTGTAATTACAATAGCAAGGAACCAACTTAGTACTTATGAATAGCATTGCATCTATTTACTATCATTATGATATTAGTCGGTAGTAGATTTAACTAAAAGGATTTGACTAGTCTTTTGATCTAGCTTAGTGCTTAGTTCCTGGCTGTTGTTGCGGTTTCCACCCAGATGGTTTTACGTGATAAGTGGGAACATTTTATTTTTGGGATATAATATCATCTATTTAATTATGTTCTTAGGAATATGTATGCATGTTTATCAAATTTCTGGACATTAGTAGCTTTGTCTTAGGAGTTAGACGGCCGTGGTTTGTTCTAAGATATTATAAAAAATTTCCATGATGTTAGACCGGAAAACAGTCTGATAAAATAAGTGATATAAAATTCTGTAAGGAAAACTTAGTACAAGGAAAAAGTAGCATTTATCAAAGGCACAAAGTTTTGTCACGGGTGAGATGTAAGAGCTTAATTATTGAGGTCAAGGTCTCGGGTTCCCCTTGAGTAACGGGAGATCGCCATTGCTTAGCTGTGCTCAAAGCGGAACGGCTTCAAGAGCTTTGCGATCTAACACTTTTTGTTTTACTAACCTTTCAAAGATAATTCTTATTTACATAAAGTATTTGAGGTTCGTTAACTTTAGAAATTAAGAGCTAAGCCTTAGATTTGAACATTGAAAATAGTTAAGAAATGTAATTATGCATTATTGTTTTAATTACAAAAATAATAACATTGCATAATTTCTAGAATTTGTCACACCCAAAAAATGTAATAAATCAGCGTTTAACTGCCACTTTCTTTCTTGTTGAAATTTCTGAAAATCAACAAATATCTGGTTTTTATTCAATGAAAACACGGTTAAAATGATATTTTCTGAAAATTTTCTGCTAGATCGATTTATCTATATATATATTTATAAGAAAATCGTTGGAGCCGATTCCGAGATCATACATATACAAGAATATACAATAATTGCTCGTTTAAAGGTATTTGATTTAAGATCTTAAAATAGACTTTAGAATAGATTTCATACAATCTTTCAACTCATATTCTAACCCGTTAGGTATGGAGTTTCCAAAATTCTTTTCTTAGCGCTTACTTTAAATAAAGAGCTTATCTGCAAATTTTTGGGATTCCTGGTTCAGCGGTCTCGGCTGAGTGTTGATCTTTGGTAGTCAGTCTCATTCCTTAATTAATGTGGGAATAAATTTTAAAAAGTATTTAAATATTGTTTTATTCATGTTGCTATATTTATTTTTTAATATTTCGGTAAACAAAGTCAAATAGAAGTTATCCTATAATTTATTTCATGTATTTACTATCGTGTACTTGTACACATTAAAGTCGATTTATGACATAAAAATGAAACACTACGTTGACATTGCAATGAGTATTATAAAATCAAAAATGGTCTTTTCAGAATTAAAACAGCAATTTATAACATCGCAACCAATATTGTACAGCAACCGATCCCTCAATTTACGTCAATTAGCGGACTCGTTTTTATCAAGCCGATGGAAAATGAAATAACGAATAAAACAACTGAACACGTTCGAATTACAGTGATAGCTTGCCATGCATATTTCCAGAGGAAAAGGAGAATAATTTGCTTAAATTATTACGACGTACTAGTTGCTGTTCGCGATTTCGATCAAATTTTCCACATTTCCTTCACTTCTCTGTACTAACACATAACACATAAATAACATCTAACACATAAAGCTTACTATGTAAATAAATAATAGTTAAAAAAGTAAAAAAGCGTGTTTTTAGTTTTTTTGTAACTATTATTTTCATATTATTGCATTGTCATCCGTCCTTGATACGTGTGCAAAGTTTCAAATTAATCAGACTTCTGGAAATTGATGAGAATTATGCTCAAAGAATCCGTTACATACATACAACCCAAGCTAAAAAAAGCGTGTTATAAACAGCAAACATTTAACATCACATTTATGATCGCAACTATAAAATTTACAGAATAAAAATTCACATACTATTGAACACCCCACTGAAATCGGTCAAGCCGTTTCTGAGATTAACCCCTACAAACATACAGACAAACAGACGAAAATGGTATTTCTTTTATATCTTCTTTGTACAGTCAGCGATTATTAACATTTTATTTATTTATATATATGTCGGAGTCAGGCGGCCGATCAGAATGGGTATCTTCATCTTTAGACATTATTTGTAGGCAAAATGTGG
>DWON01006635.1:0-13692 GCA_018251015.1 Phocides pigmalion okeechobee
GTCAGTCAGAGTAGGTAAAGAAAAGGGGCCCGAAAATTGTATTGCCTACGGGCCCATACAGGGTTAATCCGGCTCTGAAAACAATGTAGGTACATAAATTAAAAAAATAACTTATTTCGACATTTCTTCCAGTACAACCAGAACAAGGGACTGGTTATAAAAAATATCTTTTTTTTCTACAACGAAAGAAATACCGGGTGATTTCAAAAGGGCTTGTTTTAATTTTAGCAATCCAACGCCTCCTGTGGATTATGAATCCGTGGTAGATTTCACCTGGCAGCCAGTGAATGAGACCTCGCAGCTCACGTATCTTGATATCAGCGGTAACGGTAATTTCACACTACAAACAAATCCAGAGGAAAAGAGGGTACGCTTCTGGGACTGGCTCTACGAGAACTATGCAAGCACACCGTGAAGTACAAAGAACAGTGGTCGAAGTGAGGAACAAAATAGTGTTGTCGTGTTGAGTGTCTGTGCAACTAGGACCATAGTGTTTTGATGTAAAAACATATCGAATATTCTACCGGCTCAAGACAGTAGCAAGACAGTATCCGCGTTATTCTTAGGTGTTCTAAGACATGAGATTTCTAAAATATAGCTACAGAGTAGTAGTACCTAATTACAAAAAATATTACATCAATTGACCTAAATTATTGCTGTAAATGAATTGTTTTTTTTTCGAGTATTTCATGAAATATCATTCAGCTGTTTATTTTCATGTTTTTAATATAATGAGTAGTCCACGAAATAAATAATTAATTCACAAATCATGCTTGAGGTATTTCAATGATCAAAGCAACCAGTTTTAACCAACTATTGATTGGTAATATGTATATTACATATGATGTCAACTAAATTATAACTGCGTACGTCAATTTAAAATCTAAAATAAAATGTGTTGTAAAACTGAAATAATGTTACAGCACACTTGCAATCATCGGAATTTATAACTCTGATCTACCGATGTACCTACAGCCAAGAGGCTCTAAGCAATGTAAATATTATTGTTTTTGTTATGAGATTAAACTTAATTATGTCAGTGCATTTTGTTACAAAATAGGTTTACTTCTACTTTAATAAACAATATTTAAACGTTTTCTTGTTTCTCTTCTCAATTATAAACGTTTTGAATTGATTAATTGTTAATGAAAATATAACATTGCAAATTAAACGCCCACGATACCTTATCACAAAATATTAGCATATAAATTACTCGTGAGTAACTTTTTAGGTTTTGCTTTAATCGTTTTTCATATTTGTGCTGATAAATAAAATGTTAAAACAGTATAATATTTTATATTCCAATATATAATGTATTCTATACTCCTGACTTACAAGATTGAAAAAAGTTATAAAAAGTTACACGTTATATGATCCGTATGTCAGTTTTCTTTTAATCCCGGAGTATTTTAGCATGCAGAGAGAAATGACTTCCAATAATTAAATATCTAAGCAATAGGTAGTAACATTGCGGCAATACCATAATAAAAAAAGTTAATGTCGTTAAAGATTTTTTTCCGAACAACCATAACGACTTAGCTAAGCTAGATAAGTGTTGTAAAACACTATTGTAAGGTCATAGAAACCTTGGCGCTTGGCGTAGCTTATTTGTTGTTATCGTAGATTACAATAAAGAAACTTTGTTGTGATACAGGGCTTGTGAATTGTTATTTAGAAGTTCGTTATATACGCAACTTCCTTTTCCCTTTTGACCCACGTGCCGTAGCAATAACCTTCCCAGTCTAACACGATTAGGGTTTTGATTTCGATTTCCGGCCAACTAGACATCTAATGCTTCCAATTCACATGAGGATGTTACATATCACTATAGCTGTAACTTCCTCATTTGGTTTTATCTACGTAGTCGTAAATTTGGAGTCATATATTAATAGAAGTCGCTATAAACCACAAATATGGATTTTATCACTAACCTATGATATAAACTTTATGAAATATTTACGGAAGTGACAAAAACGACCACGTTCCCCTTATAAACATTGGTCACACAAACAGAAAGAAACGAAAGTGAAAGTAAAGATTATAGTCTTCCTGTCAATTTTGTTTATTTTCCTGCAAGCATTCACGCGCGACACTTTTAACTTTAATCCTTAAGCACGACTTAATTTGATAGAAAAATCATATGATTTTTGCATCAAATTAAGTGATTATAGAATCACGTCAATAATGTTATATTCGCAACTAGGTATACTAATATTTTCTTGATGATTAATTCATTCAAATTAAATCTATAACTCTGCAATAGCAGAGTCCAAACAGGACCATGTGATCTCAGACCACGCAGAACCTGTACCTGATATGACCAAATGACCTAAATACTATACACACAGAACAATAATGCTAATCATTAAATTATTTGGTTATTGACAACAATTTAACTAATTGGGTCGAACTGCAATTTTTTTTTTGTTTAATATGACGACTGGACGTGGTAAAACTATAATGGATATAATTGAATATTCCGTTAAAGTATTCTAAGAAACTTTTAATGTAACGCTTCTGCAACATTACGGTGTCATTGCCTCATTGCTTAATAATAATAATTTTCATTCGTTCGACAGGGCTGGCGATCAAGTTCATTCAAGTCGCAGTTCAATTCCGATTTACGATCGTTTCAAATTTCATTCATTCAGTCAGTGTATGATAAAAGGTCGTGGAGTGCGGATGTGTAGGTTATGTCTGTGGTGATTACAAAAGTTTATATAGGTATTAAACTTGTACGAAAATCCAGGAAATAAAACAAAGTAAATAATACGACATGCAAATGTTTATACATTTATTGAAAAATGAGTAATGTAGGAAAATGGTAAAGTAACTTCAATAATTTCTTTTTTTTTTAGTTTCGTTGCCTGAATTACCTGCTTCCTTATTTTATTTTTATCCCAATTACCGATTCTTAAATAGTATCATTCGGTAACCGGGGCGTCCGTCGTGCTTATAACTATTTTATAACGTAAACATAGGAAAACGGCACATCAACACAGCAGCATGGAATTCTTTAACCTCAAGGATTTGCCTCACATAATTAGAACATTGTAAGTACACATTATACTTTTAAAAAATATAATATATACGTAGTAAACAAAATTAAAAATCGTTATAATAAACCAAAGTTCAAGAACTTTTGTATAACAGGAAACTTCTTTCAAATTAAAATTGTTTCTTTTCAGAGACAGAAATCAAAAAATAAAACCAGATATTCTGAATGTGATCGGTAACACACCTTTAGTAAAACTAGGAAAAATACCAAAAGCTGAAGGGATCAAGTGTGATATGTGTAAGTTTTGAAAAAAATTGCCAGCCATACCACCGACAAAGCACACTTATGTGTTGGATAATAAAATAGGTTCAATATTTAATATTATAAGCAATCATTTAAATTTAGAAAACACATAATAATTATAATATTTATGAGTAACATTGAAGTTTACATCTTTGGGTTCATAGTATATTTACGGATGCATGTACTTCAATAAAATTTTGTAATGTAAATATGTACTTATTTTATTATTTCATTTATTTATACAAGTATTTAACCTTTTCAGACGCAAAATGCGAATTTTTGAATCCTGGTGGATCTGTGAAGGATAGAATTGCTTACCGGATGGTCTTAGATGCTGAAGAGAAGGGAATTTTAATACCGGGCAAATCTGTTATAGTTGAGCCAACCTCTGGAAACACTGGCATAGGGCTGGCCCTAGCTGCAGCTGTCAAAGGTATACATTCTTCTCAAAAATATCTTTCTTTAACTAGATGGAATCCTATAGCTCCAGCGTAGCATCAGGCAAGACTCCTGTTCTATGAGGAGTTACTTTATAATTTGTTGGCTTATAATATTTTTATTATAATACTTTTCAATTTGTGTGCAGGATATAGATGCATAATAGTACTCCCAGAAAAAATGTCAGATGAAAAAGTGAATACATTGTTGGCATTGGGTAGCGAGATCATCAGGACACCTACAGAGGCTCCATCACTATCTCCCGAGAGCAACATTGGTGTTGCTAACAAGCTCGTAAAGGAGATTCCTAATGCTGTATTATTGGATCAGGTGAGAATTAGTAACTATAATATTTTATGAGATTGTTTTAACTTTATGCAATTATTATACCTTTCCATTTAGGTATATATAAGTAGGTAGTGATGTAAATGAAATATGCAAAATTATGTATTTACATACAGTTTGTATTGACAAATGCAAATTCCTTGGAATACTTAAATATTAAAGATGGAAAAAAGGTTATTATTATTTATTCATAAGTTATTATATATTAATACATGTATTTATAATACTGAAATAAATGACACACTCTAAGTTATATGGCAAACATGTTTCTAAGGGGCATATTTTATGCCAAAAGGGAATTAAATATGATTTTACTTATTTATTCTTTATAACTGACTTTGAATTCAACATTATAATTTTACCTGCCATTTATTGGGTTGTTGTTTAATTATTAGTTAATTTAACATTCAAATGTTGAAAGATTTGATAAAAGTAAAAAATTTGCATGGTTTCTGGAGTCCAGAAATAGAAAATTATTTTCCCTCTAAAACCTCTAATTAAATAGTACATAATCCATAAATATGTTTGCGTACATGACCAATCGATTATAGTTACATCAGCTTATCTTACAATTAGTATCTGTTATATTTCGTAAGCGGTCATTTCACTGCAGCGATGGCATCATGTCCTGGCAAACTCCGTACGTTATCTCTGAACAAACTATACGCATTAAATATTTATTTTAGTATTTTCCTTTTCGATAACTTTCCAGTAGTTACTTCTAATGTGTTGAGTATTTCCCATAGGTTTTTTGACGAATCAACGTGACGTTTGATAACAGGAAAAACTAGAAATTTGGTTTTAGTACCTAATTAATTACATTCGTAACTTTGTATTTTTTGTTTCTCTGTATCCTATAGTCTGTTCTATTTTCCGTTGGCCACAATCTAATTTTCAAAAGGAATAAATTGTCCTCCAACCATGCAAATATAGTGGACTTTAAACAGCAAAGGATTGCTACACGAAAATTTTAGTGTAGTGTTTTAAAATTACAAAGACTGACAAACTTAGTAGTAGGAATTTTACGGATCTACAAAAGCAAAGTGCGCGAAATAACTCGTGGAACTTAAATAAAAAAAAAATCATCATATCCACTTTATGAGAGTTATAGTCTGTATAGTCGCCTGACGTAGGTAGATAATAATTAATACCTTAATATTATGTAGGTATGTATTGGGTATTTACTTCAAAATCTCAAAACGTTATATTTAGGTAAAATAGTAACTCGTATCGTAACTAGTTATAACTACCGCAGTTCACAACATAGTCGCAGACATTATAATAAGCAGACTAAACATTTCAAGAAACGCGCTAATTATACCCATATAAGTGGTCACACACGAGTTAAGACTCGATGAAGTTATTCGTTTTTCAAGGTTTATTTCAGTATATGCATTAAAAAAAATTATATCGTTTTAAGTAATTGGATTTTAAGTCTTTTATTTATTCGTTATTCAGGGATTTTAAGAAAGATGGTAGTTTTGAAATAATATAATGTCTGCATACTATTTTATATCTCGCTGTCTCGTTGTTACAAATTATATATTCTTGTCAGTGATGTATAAATTAACAACTCCGTGTCATCAATATAGTCAACAACTTATTAGCATTACCTGTATTAATAATTTGAAGCAACTAGCAGTCATATTAGCAGTCTATTTGAAAAATGTGGTCGTCACGAGACATCGAGACGCCCGGAATCATGTGATAATGAATGACTATTACAATTCTTGGGCTCACGAAAACGAATAATTTAACACGGAATAAAATAATTAAGATAGGATATATTCAGTTTTGTTATTAATACAATTGATATTAAATATTACTGTTTTTGTAATAATATATGCGCAATATATATTTTAAATTCAAATTAATAAAAAGTAGAGAGAAGTGATAAGGGTTACATGACTGTCTAACGTCATGCAGAGGACATGTCTATCTAACAAAACGTAATGCTATTACGCGCGTTAAGGCTCTGTTTTCCCCCAAGAGGTATTTTAGACTATACAACGTCACACTAATATCCTCTTTAATAAAAAAAAAAAAACAATAAATTAAAGTAGTTGCTTAATAAATCAGAAACTGCGCTGTAAAGCAAATATAGTTTTTGTTTACTCAAACGGAGATATTCAGAAATATAGCCATCTGTGTAAACAATGTCGGTTGTGGCCTGCTTTGTGTATTAACAAAATATTGTTTTCTTCCATGACTTTGAATGAACTAAAAGCCGCAATTATGCGATTCATGTTATAATTACGCAATATTCTCGTATTTATAGGTAGATACATAAGAATTATTATCCTCATAGCTAACTTAAATTTGCAGTCTCATAAAAAACTACTACTCTTGAGTTTTATAATGCAAATAAACGTGTTCGCGTAGGTACTCTACTATAATGATCAATAGCTTCGTCTGTGGGTACCGAATAAAGAGTGGTACATATAGGAAAAAATAGGATACTTTTTGTATAATCAAAATATGAAGTATCATTGAATATAACTAATTTTATATAACATCGAATACCTTAAAATTAAACCATCTACGTGGTGTATTTATATGTGCGGCATGGTGTCTGGAACTCTGGCTGTATTCCTCCTGAATAGGGATAATCTCTAAACGAGATATCTGCCCTGTCCCCAGTAGCGTCCATTAAACGTGGAACAAATGCAATATTCGAATATATATGGATATATTTATATTATAATATGCTGGTAATCATATTATATTTAATTCTAATTTATTAAAAAATAATGATAACCAGCTGCTTGACCCGCGAAGTATAACTTAGCGCTTGTTATAAATTGGTTTGCGATACGTAATTTGAAAAATAGTACTTAGATAGTGTTTAAAACCCTTTACACTCCAGCGGATTAACTGTTAGCTTTTTAATGTCGTAAATACGGCGACAACAGAGTGCAAAGGTTTAATTATAATTATTATTGGCCGTCCTTCAATCTCAAGTTAATGCAGCATAATAATGCATATAACTAGACTATATGAACAGGTGCTTTGTGTATTAAATTTGACGTAAATTTAATTGGTAGTATTCGCATCATATAAAAACATACAAAAAACGGTTAATGTTTCACTTTTATATAATTCTAAGGGTAAGAATAAAAATACCTTTCAGGAATACAATAAATATTTGTTGTATTTACAGCGATTGCAAATATTTTTATGTAAACGATATAGCAAACGACCATGCAGGCCACGTTGAGTACTCGCTGCAGTACATTTACATGCAAACTCGAACAGAACTAAAGTTCTATATAAAGTCGCACGTAGATGCGATGTTACGTCTGATGAAGATAATTGCCTATTCAAGTGTAACCCGCAACCGCACCTATTCAATCGAAACAAATAAGTTTTTTCACGGTGGATTTGGGTGACGGTGGTGGTATGCCCAATCGAACCTCTTGTCAAAAATCTATGAATCTATTTCGGTATAAATACATTATTAATGAAATACGATAGTCTTATAGTAGTTCGATCTTTTCAGTTGGTAGTAGGCTACACATATGTAAACTTCGAACTACGTAGATAGCGTAAATACGGAAGTATCGAAAAAAAAACTGTACAACCATGAAGATAAGTAAATAAATCAGAAGTAAGTAATGAGATAAGTAAAAAAATTATGTGTACACTATTTTATTATGAACGTTATTCGTACCTACCCTGTCGTACGTATGTGTTTTGTCAAAGTTGTAAACAGGAAATCGTTCCTGCAAGGTTAAATCTTCCTGATAAAAATATATAAAAAATTAGTAGCTAGATACCAAATTTTATATCACGTAAATTATTTTAAACTAGTATTTTATATCTATAAGTATAATGCAAATTAATGTTGAAGCATACTCTGCTGTTGTACGTAATATATCTATGGGTACCTGATACAATATAGAATAGCTTGATTTCTTTTTATATAATCCTTGGGTATTATCTCGAAGAACAGATTCGAACATGTATTTTACATGATTAAATGTTGTAATCTTATCAAGTACAAGTTGATAGCCGCGACTTCGCGTGAGGTGTTTATTATATTAGGACCACATCGCTTGACTCACTTCTCCACAAGAATACTCATAGATGATTGCGTAGTGCTTAAAATTATCGAAGTTTCTTAAAACTTCAATGACGTTGGGTTGACATGTATCCAGTATTATTTTCTTAATGCGTGCATAACAGTAGACTTCTATCATTCTATTTATATATTTAAAAACTACCAATGCGGCAATGTAATTCTACATGTTATCCTTAATGACCAAATTGAAATGAATGATATATTATCACCGAGCCCAAAATTGTGATGAGTAGAAAGCCCTATGAAAACCTTGAACGAAGTGTGATGATGAAGCTATCGGTATAGAGAGGATATCGCTAAAAGTAATTTAGCTTTATAAAATGTTTATCCATAGGGTTAGGACAATCTTCGTTAAAAATATTCTTTAATACATTCATATTTAGATTTAGTTTTGTTTTTATTTTTAATAAAGTTTTGTGGGTTATGGGGTTACGGGATACCGCGCGCTTCGCAATTGGGGGAGTTCTTGAGTATACTCCGTCACGCTGCTTCAATGAGTATTGATAGTGATAAAAGTAGGACCTTCCGACGCGATTTAGTCACAATCGTTATAACAGCTAGGGTATAATGCCGTTATAATGTATGTTATGAAACTCAAAAGCGCGCTTGAAATCTTGCCTTTAGTAGCCACCCATCCGACACCAGACCACGCTCGACGTTTCCTAACTTTGTTAATCTTTTACAATCTACACATGTCGTGGATCTAAGCGCACTTCGGATTGCTTTAAATCTATGTTGTATATTTGCAGAAGGATGTAATAAATTTATTTAAACACCGTGCTGCATGGACACATTCTCGCTGTACACTGTTTATTATAGGCTTTCAATTATAATTGGTTTTAAAGAATTGCTGATATTTGACCGTCCATCGATCGCTATTTGCAGTATAACAACGCATGCAACCCGCTCGCGCACTACGACGGCACCGCGGAGGAGATCCTCTGGTCTTTAGACGACGATATAGACATGGTCGTGATAGGCGCCGGTACCTGCGGCACAGTGTCCGGTATCGCGCACAAGATCAAGGAACGCTGCCCTAAATGCACCATGGTGGCGGTCGACCCCTGCGGCTCTGTACTCGCCGAGCCTGACGACCTCAATGTATCTGATGTTCAAATGTACGAGGTAAGTTTTTTTTTTATACAAAATTGAAGTAAAAAAAAAATGGAACCACTAACAGATGGTAAGGCTATAATTCCGCCATGGTCGTACTACCGCCACTTGATGATCCAATGTAAAGTGACGCTTGTTTTGACGCTGCCAAGGTTCCGTACCATTGCCGGATATACAAACAAGTACGGCAATCATTTTATTCCTTAGAATTAGGAGCACATACATGCGACCTCAGATAGGACATGTGTATTTCTATGGGTTACAGCGACCACTAAACATTAAAATAAAAAAATCATGCCGTCCACCTAATGGTAACCGATCACTATCATCAATGGATAGCTATAATCAACTTCATATAAAGCAAGAGTCCCACTTCACAGACGCGCCGTTACTCCGGTAGACTAAAGCGGTCGTCTCATTTGTAAGTGAGCCGGCAACCATTCTTTTCGTCTGAAACACAGGAATTGCTTCATGCTAGAAATTAGTTGACCATACAGACTCTACCACCTTGCAAAAGTTGACTCACCCTATCAATATTCCAATCATCTTTTACCGATGACAGAAGCGGGAGCACAGCAGGACTTGAAGTGTTGCAAAATTTATTAAATTACAAATGACTACATTTCAACTCATGCTTATGTGAAAATGTTAAATATCAAAATTAGCGTTACAGTATTTACAAGCTTAGAAATATATATCTGGACTGCCATTTTGGTATTATGCAAATAAATAGTCCTTACAATTATACAAAAGTAAAACGTCGTCCATTTGTTAATTTGTTTCAATGACGCGTAAACTACTGATTCAATATATCTTAATTTTGTATACGTAATACTTCTTTTCTGGTCTTCTTATAGGGGGTCGTAGTATCACTATATAATATGTATTGAACATTGACCAAACATAGTTACAGTGAATTACAACCGGATCTTAAGCAATATTTATAATATATTTCGCGGAAGAACTGGTTATCGCTAGTGTAAAATAAGTATTACCTCAAATTACACATAACATATCAATTTAACTTAAACATATAGATAAATAATACGTATCTTAATTTGTCATGCCTTCGCGTAATAGGTTATCAATGCCAGCATATAATTTGATTGACACTTGTGTAATAATTTATTAACGTATTTTTTATTATATTTTTGGTCATCGTGTGATATGACTTGTTTCATTACTTAATTTGATGCTTTTTTCGCGCAATGCGTAGTAGTACACAAGGATATTATTTATTTATTTATATACTGAAAGTAACAAAAGAGCGAACAGCCCTACCTGACGTTAAGTAACCATTGTCGCCCATAGGTATCTGTCTACATGAAGTAGACGACTGAGATAGATTGACGATAAAAAATAAATATGTGTCACACTACCAAACCCTTGAAACGATAATATAGCAGCGAAAAACTGTTGTCATAAAACAGAAACAGGGTCAACACCTATAAATACCAGAACATATCCACTAGAAAATAAAACAGTATTCCGTGTCTTTTCATGCTTCAGTCAATTACATTTTTTTGTAATTTTCCTATAATATGGTAGAACAAATCCACTTTATAAGGCATGTCTATTCCAAATTTCATCCAGATAGTGTTAATATCTTTTGACTAAAATTACTTAGACGAAAATCTTTTGACTAAAATTACTTAGAAGATTTTTTTTTGTTGACTTTTTAACCATTTTTATACAAAACAAAACCCTATTAATAATGTAATATACAAGTACATTTTTTTCGTTAGCATGCAGCATTATTTAAACATTGCATAAATTATGCTATATTAATCAGTTCTGCACCAACTGTTGTAAGTCTTTTGCAATGTAAGCACCCATAGCAAATTGAACCCGGACATTCGCGAACTTTATTACAAAGTTTTTAAAAGCCATTCAATATAATTTCGTCGGCATTATTATTAATCATATTAAAACAAATCCATTTATTATGGTCTGCGAAGATGGTTACAAATTGTTTCATATGTACATATTTCTCTTCACTTATTCTATGATCTTGTTCAAAATATGTTCTATTATATTAATAATTAGAAATATTGCACATATGAAAATGGGCTGTCCTTGGCTTATCATAACTTTAACAGTAGAGGAAAGCACATAAGAAAACCTACATGCACCAGAGCTGTCTGTAATGTTCTGAAAGATATCAAACACGCCTTATCTATTATACCAGTCCTAATTCGTACTTGATCAACATGGTGGACTGGGGGTCATGGTGACTGAAGAACGCTGATCATTAGAGAGATTTGGGTATACAGGTTGATAATAAGATGATATTGTGGCCACTTCACTAAAAAATCCTAGCTTCTTTATTTCATATATCTACTAATTTATTACATTACATACAAAGGTGGAAGGTATTGGATACGACTTCCTGCCCAGGACTCTGGACAGAAAGGTGATAGACAAATGGATCAAGACTGACGACAAGATGGCTTTGCTGATGGCTCGAAGACTCATCAGAGAAGAAGGCTTATTGTGCGGTATGTATTTTGAAACGTTTTTTAGAAAATCTTTATGGACATTAAGGATTTCTAATAAGATTGTCTCGTAATAATTATGTGGTCCTAACACCAACAGTTACAAAACTATATAAATTCCTAATCTAATAAATTAATTGGTCGCTTTTTACTAATTTATTATATTATATTATTCCTAATTACAGCCCTCGTTCTCTTTCATTATATGTTGTAAGAGGCAACTAACACATGATATTTTGGAAAAGTACAGTCAGTACCTCAGGAGTACCTCAGGAGTCAGTGGTAGTTTATCGCCGTTAAAGAAAATTCTGTAATTCTAGTTTATATAAAAATAGTTTTACAATAATAGATTTTAATTTATTATATTCAGTAGTTAACAACACAACGAATACGGTTATGTACAATTTTATAGAAAAATCATTCAAAAAGCAATAGGTTTCTAGAAGCTTATGGAAAGATGGACGAAGTTACATAATTTTACACATATAAGTTAAGTTAACTCTGAAATGCATGTATAAGATGAGGCTAATCTTTTTAACATTGTTTAAATTATTCATGTTATGTTATAAAACTGACAATTATGTTATAAAACTGATCCTCCAATTAATCATAGTTTTAACTTTTAGCTAGATACGTTCTAACTTTGATTAATTACAGGTGGCAGCAGTGGAGCTGCGATGTGGGCCGCAGTGGAAGCGGCAAAAAGCTTGAAGGAAGGGCAAAAGTGTGTTGTTCTCTTGCCCGACAACATTCGCAACTACATGACTAAGTTCATTAGCGACCAGTGGATGGAAGCGAGGGATTTTAAGCCTATAATTACAAACGACAAATTATGGTAATGTTATAATTATATATATTTATCAAATATACCTCCTTCTTATCCTTTATCGATACTGTGCGACCGGTGAGACACCACCACTATTTATTTCTAACTTGAAACATTTTTTATGTTTCGGTGGAAAAGTACGGTTCCGGCTCACTTTAATATAAGGTGGTCCCTTCATCTTTGTCTTCAATAATAGTAACGCATCTGTGGTAGCAACTTTTCTATGTAATGTTTGTTACAAATATTCAAGGGCGGAGGTAAAAAAAAAAACTACTACACTTTGATCTGAGCCAAAAGGTCTAGAAGCGACCGACGAAGTGACCATTTACCATCGGATGGGATGTGTACATATATGTATTGAAAATGAAGCCCTTTTTTAAGATTTATAAGATGAACAGAATTGCAACATTCTTCATTATAACTAAAAGGTTAAAAGGTGGTAGAGCCATAAGAACTCGCCCGGAGCGGCACTTCGGCATCTTCGGTTCACGGCGATTCTTTATTGTGTTTCGGTTGGGGAGGTGCGGTTGCCAGATACACATTACTGTAGGCGACCATTTTAGTCCTCAAGATTAGGAACGCATCCGCGTCCATCCTTAAATAGAACTTCTGTTCTATTTGAGGTTGGACATGGTAGTTCATGGGTTGCAGTGCCCACATAATATCAGGTGGCCTGCATGCCCGTTTCTTACTCTTATATAATAAAAAAAAATGTTTTTTTTTGTATAATTTCTGCCTCTTCTAAATTATTTTGCTCCGCCTCTTAAGATGGTAAACAATATAATGAATGCAGGCAAAACCGTGGAAAACAGTAAAATTCTTATTTTATCGCCTCTTTTATATAAATACTACGCCCCCGTGTCACTTAACGCTTGCAACATGCGTGAACTTTAACACTTTCGATAGCAAATTAAAATAATATTATGACATAAGCTTATCTTGTTTTATTATATTATCTCTATAATCGTTTATATATATTTTTGTGGGAAAATAAAAATCAATTGGTAATCTTTTCAAAATAACAAATGAACTTAACATCATCATCATCGGGGGACGTCCCAGCCTCTATGGGCGGGGGAATACGGGCCTCTAG
>DWON01006636.1:0-13692 GCA_018251015.1 Phocides pigmalion okeechobee
CTTTCATAATAAAAAAATCTCACAAAGCACAGACAAACTAGAGTGAACGAGCTAGTGTATACGTACGTCAATTTTCATTACTGACCGCTTTTTGTTGGACCCCGCGCTTTGGAACTTCAATTTATATTTAAATTCCTCCCCGTTTCTGATTGGAAAAGTTCCGCCTATCTGTTACTGTGGAAAAAGGGAAATTTTATAGATACCTGCTTTACAATACGTGAATCCACTGTCAATAACCAGCAACAAGCTTTGCTTAACCTAAAGTGTATTGAAAAATTTTATGCCGCTTTGAAATTGTGAACCAATGTTCATAAAGTACAAAGTTGGAAGAAATACGGTTTTTGAGTTAAATTGTTCCGATTCATACATTTATATTTACCTATACCTATATAATTAAAAATACAATGATTACACTGAAATACTTATTTTTAAAATATTACATCATCACGAAAAATAAATATTGTGTAGACAAAAACGTGATTACATTTTAACGCCTTTCAACTATCTTTTTTATCTCGTATTTTTTATAATAATTAAAATAAGAATATCTTACAAAGTGTATATAATTTTTACACATATCGAATTTTCCGGAACACTTTAAATGATTGTTAATACATAGAGATTATCCAATACTCAACCGGTTATATGATCCATCCCATTCAATCCAGATCCATTCCCATCCATCCAGATCCATCCCCATTCCCACCTGCAGTACATAAAAAGCGTAACAGGGTAAGTAGTTTAACAGATATTAGAACAAAAGTTCCATCGAGGAGGTACCACCGTAACGAAAAACCAGTGTTCCAACTGAACAGTATCGGTAGCTAGCAATCACACCACTTTAGCTGAAACACAAAAACAACTTTACAGCAGATCATGAAGTCGGCGTTGCCACCTCCCTAATCGAACTGTTCTTTTATCACCTTTCAAAATCCCAGAACTCCCGTTTCCTCAAACGATTTGCAGATTAAAAGGATAGTCTGAAATTGTATTATTTCTCACATTCCAGCAAACAAAAGTGTCTGGTAACAACAAAACACTTGAGTCGTAAAAGAACACGAGAAAGTGAATTTTCACACCTAACTCAAAAGATTCATAACACGAAGTACTTTACGCTAAAGGATTAAAATGAAGCTTGTACTTAATCCACTCAAATAAAGTAGGCAGACGGCACACAATATTTAAATTAAGGAAATACGCAGCGAAACTCGGAGGCAACATTTACGTGATTTCGTTTCACTTTTGCCGAATAGTTCCCGCAAAGTTCGCTTCAGCCCTTCATTAGGTAACCGTCGTACTACGAACGTTATCCCTTTATAAAGTGGAATATATTGTTTTTGATATAAAGCAAGGGGAGTAAGACCAACTTCGACTGTGAATTTTATAATGTAAGTTACGTGTACATTAATTATATTTACATTTTTAAACTATGTTTTGGTCCTCTAACTGTAACTGACAGGGTACGCCAAACCTTCATGTCAACTACGATTTAGTCTGAATAACAAATATATATATATCTATAAATGAAAAAAGTAACAAAAATCTAACTTATTATCTTCCACTATACATGGGCGTCACCAGCCGTAGAATATAAGTAGAGTATTTTATTTTCGTAGGAATGTACTTAACACCTCCCTAAAATTTCATGGCGACCAGTTAAATAGCGAAGTTGTATAAAGTATAAAGGATAAAGAAATATGCAAATACACATACATTTCATAAATAGATACATGCATTCGTCCGAAATATCTTTACCATTTTCTCTTTTCTAGTAGATAGCGTGATGAATAACCGAAAAAGTTAGATGGAGTTATTACTCAGGTAAATACAGTTAGGAAATTGCGCCCCGCGATTTTCTGGTTCTTTTGTATAACTTCATATAACGGCTGGTTATCAATTTTCGTAATAAATGTTTTTCCTCCTTTACTTATACTTTTCCTCCTTACCAATACAATATAATTTCCAAAAAATAACAAATTTACAAAAAGTTCAAATATAATACAATAGTTGTAATGGATTTCAACTTTTTGTAAACTTCTTGTCCTTTGTTTTTCTTGCCTCTTCTTGCCTTACTGTTGCAGCTCTGCTTATGTTACATAACCTAAAATGTTTCTCAGTAGCTAACTTATTAAATTAAAAAAAATATTTTCCAAACTGTGGTTAGCTTATTGCAGCAACATACCAATGCACGAAGTCTGTCGAGGTTTGGTTCTTTTTAAATATGAACATTGATGTCCATAAAAGAAGAAAATTAAACAATAAAATTAAAGTAAACTATGCCACCCACAAAAAACGTGGGTCGCGGTCGGCAACATGGTATCGGTAGGTGAACGCTATCTGCTAAATTTCTTATCCACTTCAGTTTTGCGAAAGTATTTTAACCAATTTATCCCGGTTTTATCGTTGAATATAATTTGCCAATTTTTGTCTCTGACTAAAATAATCGTAGGTTAGATTAGTTGCGTATTGCATGTAAAGGCACAACATTATGATTTTTTATATATGCCATGTACAGACAGCGATCAATTACAGTTTTATTATATCTATAGACTCAAATGGGTAAATACTTCGCTTTCAGAAACTAAATCATGAACTAATAGTTTTTAACAAGCGAATGAAGAAATAGTCACGGAAGGCTAACTTTACGTGACTTTGCGTGCCTTTTGAAATGTACGCCTAAAATCTGTTTAAACCTCACGCTTACACCATCACGCAAAACAAATCTCTAATTACTAGTTAAGTAAGTAAATAAAAAATGTAGGTACACTAATTTAGTACAGTTACGTTTTGAAGCAAATTTTTGAACTATATTTAGATTATTTTTTTATCAATAACACAAAGAATTTCATGTACTTAGTTAATAGTCATGACAAATCAAAAGTGATCCATCGCTTAAATTCATTTCGCATTACCTTCATTAGTAGCGTTTATAGAGGTCCTTTTAATAAAAGTCAAATACTTACGTATTTTTTACACGCCCGAAATCCACAGATGTTAGTTCATCCAGGTATGTTGTATCAACACCCTCATAATCCACTGCGAAGATATGTTTCTATTTCAGATCGTGAGGTTGCTGGATATACATATAAGCGATGCGATTTTCTTGTGAGAATCTCAGAGAGAACTTCAGACATGTTTGAAGTTGGATGTTAATGCTCATGAACTACAATGATTGGAAAAAATCGATAGTCATTTTTTTCTTTCCATAGTTACTTATTGTATAGATCCATTATTGTCCTGATACGCAGTAATCTCCTCTCAAAATGAGAAAGGTTAGGCCATAGTCCGTCACGCTGCCCCAGTACGGTATAGTTCATACATTAATAACCAACATAGTTATTTATAATACACTAAATTTAATGTTTTTATAATCGACATATGTTTTAGATATAAAAAAAAATTGAAGGATGAGTCCTAGGCATGTAGGTTTTCTCACGATGTTTTCCTTCACAGTTAATACCAAGGAGATTAGTTCTAATACACACATATTTTTAAGAAATCAGGGGTCTGTTGGAAAAATTCAACCTCGGACTTCCTGTGTTAGAAGCTGGAATCTCAACACTAGTTTGTCCATAATAGTGCGAATTATATTATTATTATTAGTGTATTATATTAGCAATACAGCCGTATGGAGAACCTTTTGTGGGACAATTAAAAAATTATGTCTTTAAGATTTAAGTGACACTTTTTACTATATAACGATACTCATTAATACCCGTTACATAGTAAAATGTACAAATTCCCTGATGATCTTTCTTTAAATGGTTTTATATGTGATAAATTCAATCGTAAAACGTTATTGCTGAAGTACTACTATCTACTTATACTTAAACCTTGGTAATTATAACCACGCATCCGCGCCAGACGGAAGCTTACTCTGAAATATTAGATTGGCTTCGAACCAAGCTGGGCTAACCGACGCCGAAACAGGTAATGGACTCCTGAATGCAAAGTTTCAATCTCTTTTAAGAGCCATATTCCACGTATATTTCAGGGGGGATAAACCAGACCGTACCTAATGTGCAAATGCGCTTAAATTAATAGCCTTCGTATCGTTTGATATAGCTATTCTCAAACTAAGAGTGGGTTTTTGAACTGTATTTACTATATGAATAGTAGATGAGTACCAGATAGATTATTATCAGCACCGTAAAAAATATCTAGTTAGTCAATGATGAAGCCAAACCAAAGTGCGTTCATCGCTTGAATTCCTTTTAAAGAATAAGTCAAGTTAAACCAAAGTGTAACTATCGCTTGCATTTCTTTGTACCTTAAACAGTACCACTGATAATGGTCCTTTTAATAAAAATCTTTTACACGGCCGAAAACTACAGATGTTAGTTCATCCAGATATGTAACATCAACACCCTCATATTTCTAAGATATGTATGTTTCTATTTCAGATCGTGAAGCCGCTGGACGCATAAAAAAAACTTTGTTGAATATTCTCACTACATTTTTTGTTAAAACAATAAATAATAGGCAATGTATAATGAAGTTCACAAAGTTTATAGACTAAAAACATAATTGTTGCCTTCGACTTTCTCGTTAAATGTTAAGCCAAATTGACGTATTTTCAAAACCGTTCCTTGAATTTAGTTTACACACCAATGCTAAAATGGTCAGTAATTAGATGTAATTTGAGCCTTTACGTTATCTAAGTAATTATGTTTTAAAGAATTTACTGTAGAAAATGCTGGCGTGAGAGAATTTCGAAGGTAGCGTGCCTGTGAGTTGCGTGTGATGTGATTTAAAAATAATAAATTACAATTGTTTCAAATTGAGAATTTATGAAATTCAAAATCTCGTGCTTACGGCTTGTTAGGTAATATGCTTTTTAAAGAAACTTACCTCAACTATTTTCTACTTCACGTCGTCAAACTGTTTGTTTAGTGTACTTGTTTAACTTTTGTTGATAAAACCTAGGTAGGCTTATTTACGTTATTCGAATAAAACTGTTGTTAATACTGGTAGACTTTAACAAAATATTAAAGAATGTAGGTACTTGTTAGATGGACTTGTGTAAGTAAAAGATGGAGAACGAAGTACATGCACTGATTTTCAATTTAGCAATAGATAAAACTATGATCAACTTGCCTTGATGTACATGCGGTGACATTCCATATTAAAAGTAAACTTGAAACAAAAAACAAAAAATGTGCGAAACGGTTACTTTACGCAAGAATTATTACTTATTGCATATATAATTATTAAACTACCAAATTTTGTTAACCTCTAGTCTTTTATAATAATTATTTTTTAAACATAAAGCTTGGGTAACTTGTCAAACATTTCAAAATGCACAGGAATATTACAGCACTGACACTAAAAATGAAAGCACTTGAAACCAGACAGGTAAAACCTACATTTAAGTTACTTCATGACTATATAAAGATTCAGTACATCTTTGTACAGATGTTGCTATTTTAATAATGCACTACGGTTCTAAAACGTACAGAGGTGATTGCGACTCGCTGCAGCAAATGGCCCGCACTAAAAGTTTTGTGCCGAAACGTGTTTTAATATGAAAACGATGTGATAAAATGCAAAACTGCATTCGTCTCAAAAATAAAGCCCTGTCATATGGCGGTCTACCAATTGACATATAAAAACTACACCTTGACTATGTTGTGTTAACTGGCAGGGAATGCCATCAGGCGTTATATTTGCCCTATAGTATCTATATTTTATAGAAGTGTAATAAATAAATAAATAAAACTATACTAAAATTCCATTCAAAACTCAAACCCCACTACAAATATAAAATTACAAAAGGATTTAAATAGAATGGAAAATAACGTTTGTTAGTGTTAAGAAGATAAGTGATATTCACAAGTTCAAAAGGATATGTTTAAACTTGTTCAACATTTTTGACTTAATTTTGAGAAAATACTCGTGTTAATTTGAAAATAATCGTATCTTTAAACCTGTTTCAGTATTAAACTTACAAGGAATTATACTAATAAACAAAGCAATCACTTTAGTCGTCAAAACGGCAAGACATGAACATACAAAGGTGGTACAGCCGTTAGAGCTCGCCCGGGGCAGTGCCACCGCCACCCTCATAACCCCCCGTAAAGCAACATGTTCTTCATGTATTGCATTTCGTTTGGAGAGGTGTGGTTGCTGGATACACATTATTGGAGGCGACCATCTTAGTCATCAAGAGTAGGAACGCATACGCGTCCATCCTTGGATAGAACTTATGTTCTATTTGAGATTGGACGTGGTTGTCCATGGGTTGTAGTGACCACTTAACACCAGGTGGCCTGCATACCCGTTTCTTACTCTTTCGCAATAAAAAAAAAGACAATTTCAAATAGTACTCCAGTCCTGTTTGAGGTTGTATGTGGATGTCCACGTACTATAATGATTTTTTTATATAGATTAGCCTAGTGAACGGGTTGCCTAATGGAAAGCAGTCGCTGTCGCCTATAAAGTTTGCAACACCAGAGATATCAATGCCTCGCCGCCTTTGTAGGAGAGCCTTCTCTGCACCTTTCTTTAAGAGCCCCATATCATAGCAAACAGAGAATTAATACCAAGTGGCCCGCATACTCGTTTACTACTCTTTTCACACGACTAGGAAAATATAGGAATTCATTATATATATTCTAATTCGGGAATGTCTAGGCGTTCATCATAGATCAAATTCGATCCCTCAGGATGTTTCGTTCATAAACTCTTATCTCTTCATCCCTCAACCATTTTATTAAATTCTACGCCATCTGGGTAACATGATATTGATAAAATAATGTATGGAGACAGCTATTTAATGTTTTTCGCATCTATTTACATGATTTCCCTTGAGAGTGTAACAATATAGTACAACACGCTTAATTTCCACGTATTGTTTTATTGAAAATTGTTTTTTGTTTACCTTTTTATTAATGCTTTGATGCGAAAAGTCTATAGAAATATACAATTATCTATCATATATATCACTTATTTATGTGCTTATAGGAAAGACGTATGGCATGATTGCAAACGACTTGTGGCTTCGTTGAGACACCACGGTTCTTCGACACTTTCTCTGTTTTTTATTTACAAAGTGTATTTATGTTATGGAAGAAAATTTATACTCACTTTCATTATTACCTCATATTTAAATATTACATTTCGTCAGTAACAACTTTTTTCTTTAATTTATCGATTTGAATGTTTCACATTTGCCCGGCATCCCGTGAACAGATTCTTCATAGATTTTTATTAGTTAAAAATATTTTTTCCCAATCAGCTTCTCTTACTACTACTCCGATTTCCATTTTTACAGTACACCAGGCAATCACGTTCAAAAATTTTACATCTTTTTGATTATCAAGAGACAAAAAAATTTAAACAGTAAAGTGTATAAAATTAAAAACATTAAACGTTAAATTTTAAAACGATAAAACTTAAATTATAAAACCTTAAATAATAAGTAAAAATGTTAATGTTATAAAATGGAACACTAAATCTTTATCCTGACTAATTAAATTCACAGAACAATAAATAGGAACGATCCCGTTCCAGTTCTATTCTGTTCTCAAACAGAATAACGAACTACTTGTCAACAATACAAAAAGTTGTCCAACAAATTCCGAAGAGATATAGCCGAATGATTACACAAAGGACAACTATAAGCCAAATTACAGATAACAAGAACTTCGGATACTTTTATCTACTTTTCAATTTATCTTTCTATTTGTAAATAAGCTCTTATTGGTTACTAGTTGCTGCCTGTGACTTCGGTCATGTGAACTTAAACTACTGGGCTTTTTCAGATTTTTTTATTATAATTAATACTAGGACCTGCTACTTTGCGGAAATCCATGCTATTAGGTTGTCGTTAAATACTTACACCATATTTGACTTATCGTCGGAAAACATTCCTAGATTACTAACAGACAACAAAGTCACACAGCTAACCATGTGAAAAACACCTAACAATTAGATTCACTACCGCAACTTTTTAATTTTCTTACCTTAATAGGCCAATTGAAATGAAACTAACATGAACTGGCAGAGAGGCGTAGTGCCAAACATTAGTGAAAACGGCACCAAAATCGGTAAAGCTTTTTTGAGATTAACGCCCACAAACGCACACGCAAAGAGACAAACATTCTAACAAGTATTGTTATACGCTCTGTTTGCATTAATAAAGACCTCTAATAATATTTTCTAATATATCTTCCGCGTACAGACAGTCATTAGTTACATATTTATTATTTGTTAAGCACTTCCACGGATTGGTGATTTAATATTCTGAACTCAGCATTTAGTTTATCTTCGAAGAGTTCTTCAACAGATTTATAATTATTAGCCTTTTCGTTATAACCTTACTGTGGTGTTTTTATTTTCTTGCTAAATAGTATTTTGCGGTTATTTATATAAATTACCATTTATTCTTATTGGCATTAGAGTTGTTCGAAACGTGATAGAGCCGTTCCAAAAGTACCTTCGGCGTTGCCAACATAAAAAACAGCAAACAAGCACGAAGGTCATGATATTAACTAGTCGCTCCAGCCCATGGATATCAACATGCAACCCCATATGGGACTGAAGTTCAATATGAAAACACACGTACATAGTTTGCTACACCTAAGGACTAATATTGTCGCTTCATTTTAAGTGTAGCCGGCAGATGTTTAACGTGACCTTTCCTTATAATATTTCTATTTCACATAAAATATTACATACCCATGTTCATAGCCAGATATGTAACATTAAATGTTCATATTTTTGAAAAATTTAGTCACTATGTATTTCGATTGTGATAATATTTTATCTTTCATTTCGGTTTAAAGTTCTTTATTTCTCATAAGACATACATGGTTACTTAAAATTTAATTTAAGGAATGGATCTTAAAACTAAAATAAGGAAGTGAACCATTTTATTTTTATGAACCAACTATGAAGTAATTACTACTTATGTTCATAAACTTAACAAATTTTTAATATGAAAATAATAATATTACGAAATGAGTTAATAATCATAATAATATATAAACAAACCACAACATTCCTCCTTCTCTTTACACTTTCAATCTTTTATCATCTATTTCGTCTTACAAAGATTCGTTTTCAATATATTTGCTCAATTTTTTGTAGTTTTTTGAACTCTATGATGTAAAATGTACCTCCATCGCAAAGGACGTGAGTCACTTAAGTAGATAGATAAATATTCAAAATAATTTATAGAAATACGCAATAACACAAAATAGTCAATCCATTAAAGTTAATGTACGATATCAGAATGCTGGAATATGTCAGCGGTTTTCAAATATGTGTACACTGTGTGTACAGATAACCATAACAATTTGTCTATTGCGTGTTAACAATAAATTTTAGTCAAACTTAATAAAGCTAAGCATCTGAATTCATTTAATATACATACATTGTAACTTAAGTTCACTAGAATGTAATTAAAATGACATGTACAATACAGTGATTACATTTGCGTATTTATTTTTGTTATTGTTTGATTTTAGTTTTTTTCCTTAGTTATAGCTTAATTCATTATAACATGTTTTATCAAACAGTTCTGAATTGAAATAAAAAATACATAATAAAACAAAAAATATAAATAAAGATAAAGATAAAAAGATATAATTTAAAATAGTCAACTTCGCTAATCTTAGTTATAATTAAACTAAAAAGATTATATTTGAATTAGATATTAGTTTACTTAAATTAGTATTTATAATAGAATCTAGAAAATAAAATGAATTGCATACCAACATTATAAATGTTTAAATATATAATAGGAATAAAAAACAAATTTAAAATACTATTTCACACAGGTACTCTTAGTAAGAACCAAGTAGCAAATTGAAATAGATACAAGACAAATACATCAAGTAAAAAACCGTTATACTTTTCGATAATGACGATGTACACAGTTTTCTTAAATAAAAGTTGAGAGCTACTGATAGGGAGATACATTACCGGCCGATGCATTCAACGGTGCATGAAAAGTGCGCTCTGAACATTTGCTCTATTCGTTATGACGTGAATAACATCCATGGTATGGTTTGGTTCGAGATACAAGTTACTTTTATTTGGTTTTCTATTGGATTGCTATTAAATATATTGGATCTGCATTGCGAGTACGTAAATCGAAAATCAGTGAGATTTTATGAAAGGATACATTAATCCTCATGGCGGTAATTTTTTTACTTTTTAATGTTTTCTACATTTTCATTAAGCCTATTCGAAAATGCACGCGAAATCCTTATAATTCATGTAATTTTTTTACGATACTGTGAGTATTCACAATTAAGGATTTTTTATTGTTGACTAGCAGTGCCCACGACTTCGTCGGTGATGATTGAATTGAATTGTCATAACTTCTTTATTTTTTAACTGATTTCTATGGAAAAAAGCTAACTGTTTAGTGAAGCCCATCGAAATATAATCCTGAAAACTGCATTCAAATCGGATAAGCCGTCTGAGATTAGTGGGCACATACAGACTTAGAGACAAACAGACAAAATTAAAAAACATTGTCTTGGGTTCTCTTGCGTATAGGTATCCCATTAAGATTTTTTAAAATATATTTGCCATGTACAGTCATCAGTTACAGTTTTATTATATGTATAGATTACTGATTTCAAACCAGTTGCATGAATCGCAGTTATAACTAAAACTGTTTAGCCGTGATCAATCGGCAAGTGAAATCTCAACAATCAAATATTAAAAATCGTTAATCGTGAGTACCCGGTACATAGTAAAAATTATATGTTTAGCGATAATATTGGTTGGGTAAAACCATAATTCACGTAATATTCTTCTTCACGTATGTTCACGTAGTACACAACACATGTAAAATTTCCAAAATAAGAAAGTGCAAGTATGCAAAAGTTGTCAGGAAACGATACATAATATCAAAGAAAGTTGCCAGTGGAAACTGTAGAAGTTATTCGCAGTTCATTAGACAAAGGAAAGTTCGCTCAAAGAACTCACAGGTAGCACAATTAACTGAAACGAACCTGCTTACGATGTGAAAATATAATAATATTAACAAGAAAGTACGTTTGTTTAAAATGGTAAACTTTCTTACAATAAATAAAGTGTCGTTTATAATAAATAATAGATAAAAAACACGCTTTTATAAAAAATCGAAATAAAAAGTATAAATATGCATTTGCAATGCATTTTTTCTTATTATTGCATTGCCATCGGTCCTTAATACGTGTGCAGTTTCTAATTAATCAGACATCTGGAAATGGGTGAAAATTCTGCTCAAAGAATCCGTTACATACGTAGATACAACCCAAGCTAATAAAAGCGTGTTAAAAATAAACTAAATATCATAAGCGTTCTTGGCAACTTGTCGCGTCGGCACAGACTCCATTTAGATTGTTTAGGTAAGGCTTTTATTGTAATTAATTTTAAAATGTTCACTATTGTAATTAATATGTTTTTCATTGCTTATATTATCATAAGATACAAATTTATTGTAGAATGCTTAATTATACAACATTTAATAAGTTTTAAAAATCTACATGATCCTTATACATTATAATCTTATGAAGGTATTCTAAACATAAAATATAAACTTAAAACTGTACAAATCCAAACTCTTCACTACTAGAAATTAATGAACTTGAAAGATTGTGAAGCCTGGACTGCATTTTGTCTCCGAAATTTCTTGAGTTGAATCAACAACCTGATGTAATTGGTTTAAATTGAAACTGAATTTACGGACTAAGAACCTTTCGTAGCGCATCTTTATAAGGAAAATTGAACTTTGCTGCATTTATATCCGAAACTTAATTATTTGCCACTATTGGTCTGAATGGGAATGGGAAATTTCTTATTTCCTTGAAAAACTTTAATTTAAAGTTTGTTGCCGCTATTTCTAGGCGGTATTCGTGCGAGCAAACTGCGCTTCCTTATAAGCTTATTTTCTTCACAGGGACTCGAAAATTTTCTTTAGATTAGTTTCTCTTGTTGAGGAAAATAGGAAGGAATAAGGAATAATAAGTTCGCGTCGCCTTTTAAATTGGAAGTCGCTTCTTTTACGCCAAGATTTTTACTGGCCCGCCCGCGCGGAGAAAATAGCATTGGTTTACTTATTAGCTGCGTATTTGTGTTATTAAAACTTTAATATTAAATCAAAACCGAATCATCTCACCCTCTTGTTTTCGTTTATTGTTCTACCATAGCCAGAAGCAAACTTTTGGTGTAATAAGCAATGGCAATGGTCTTAAATTTTCTTTTAAGTCTGAATGGGAATTAAATGTAAATGTCAGGGGCTTTCTACATCTTAATCTTATATCACATGAAATACATAAATTGGACTAGAATATTTTCAGTGACGTTTTATATTTACCAATCCTTTTAACTTTATGCTACATATTTATATACAAAGTTTTCAATTATCTTAAGCGAACATTTGACCATTTTGGCATACAGTTTTAAAATGTTCAAAACTTATACCGTCTGCTAAAATTCTCTGTACGTAGCATTTGTACAAGCAGTCATTTCGTTGTTATGGTTATTAAGGCAAAACAGATAATTTATTATGCCTTTTATATCAGTAAAATTGTATCAGGTTTACTAGATAGAATAGAATATACTTTATTGCATACCATAAAATAGAAGACAAAGATTTATATATTTCACAACATAGTACACAATAGGCGGACTTATAGTACTTGAGTATATATTGACAAAGGCGTCGCAATAAAGAGGTTTTGACGATATTACCACTCTTGATTGTATATTGGTGATTGCAATGCTCATTTTCCCGTTTACCGTTTGATTTTTTGGTCGCTTTTAAGGAATGCCTCCTTTGGGGTAACCAAAAGAGAGAGGAGTCATAGGAGAAGAAGGACAATTGCTCAATCCAACTCTAACACACCAAACTTTTTCCTAAATTGATGGCACGCCTGGGTTCCAAGTCCATGTAATCAGAGAAATGGTCACGTACTATTTCAAAGATATAGTAATGTATATACTCATAAAGACAATATATTTTTTGAAAGTAACTTAAAATTAATAGGGTATTTCCAATTGACTACAATCTTGAAATTTGGTAACAACCGTAGTCTCACAGTAACATGTAAGTTTTAGGAGCACTGTTAAAATATGTTTTTATATTACCACTGACATAATTATTAAATTAAAATCACAATTGCTACTCAGCTTGGGAAACTGCTAGTGGTCTTGGCACCATGTCGTAGGACAAGATTAGGATTCAATTACAATTAGTATATAGCAACATTAAAGAAAAAAACAGAAAAATATTTATTTGCAGTTCACCGAGTCTTGAGGTAGATTGACTGGTAAAAACCATCGAGGTTCGATGCAAGCTATAAACTCGCTATACAGTGAAGATAACGTTTCAACTATGCCCAGCAGTGGTACAATAATAGGTTGTCGGTCATAATGAAAAACGCGAAGTTCGAAATAGGGCTACTAAATAGTGTGAATAATGAAATGAGGCTATTATGCTCGGGTAGCCTAGGGTTGCCCACTCCTGACATAATAATATTTCTTTAATTTTATATATTTATCGAAATAAAGTGTTGACATTATTAAAAAACCTACATAAAAGTACCTTAAGCCTAACTAAACATTTTACAAATTAAAAATGCCATCCGGAACCTGCTTGTGGCATAGTGCCCAGAACACTGGCAGCATTCCCTCGTTGTATGGCTAGACTGATTCTTTGAGCGAAATAGCTACCAGCCCTCCGGTCACTCG
>DWON01006637.1:0-13692 GCA_018251015.1 Phocides pigmalion okeechobee
GTTGCTTTACGGCGGGTTATGAGGGTGGCGGTGGTGACGCCCCGGGCGAGCTCTAACGGCTCTATCAATTGTATATATTATTACTTAGTAAAATCTGCATTACAGGGGTAACAATTGGACATAAGACATGCAATCCGTTCTTGAAACCCGGATACCCAGTTCCGGGGGAGATGGGCTGGCTGTGGAACGCTACTGATATCCCAGGGATGAAGGTAAAATTTTAAAGCAATACCATTGCGGATTTTATGAATTTTAATACGTTATGGGTACTACGGTGAACCATTCAAATAAAATCATTTATTTGCACGAATACAGGTAAATTTTGTATTTCCTAATTGCCGATATTTCGAACTAGCTGCACGAATCTTGGTCACGTCATATATATACCAAAGAGTGCAAAATTGAGCGCGTAAAAATACAGTTGGTACTGTGTGTCGGGATATAAAATCAAAGAAAGAAAAAAGTCAACAGTACCACCCCACCTTTTCAGATTAGCCGTGACCACGATTCAGGACCAAAATAACGGCAATTTGAAATTTGCATTTTTTTATGTATTTTACATAAGAATGAATGAATGAATGAATCACATGAGAAGAATATAAAGAAGTTAAAGCAAATATTTTGGACTAGCCGCGTCGCGGTTGGCAGCCTGGAGTGATTGGCAAAAGTGTCGCCAAAATGATGACATTCAAATGTCCTCGAGGGGGTCAGGACAAAGATAAGGGTAAGAAGAAAAAAAAGAAGGGCCAAAGACCCGGAGCGGACTTGGGAGGAGGGGATTCTGAGCCTGACGAACCTTTGGAACCGAAACCGGCCCTAAAAGTGCAGAGGAAAGGAGATGTTTTCACAATACAAGTGAGTATTATCACCCTAACTGTTCCACTGTAGGGCAAGGGTCTCATAATAACCCTCCACATATCTAAAAGAGTTGGGTCAGGGTTTACCATGCTAGTTTTATGTGGGTTGGTAGACTCCCCTCACTTTTGCGAACTTTATGAAGAAGTCTTTGGCATGCAGGTTTTCGCATGATGTTAATGCATAATACGTACATACGTATACATAATATACATATATATGATATGCACATACGTCCAAAAAATCAGAGCTGCGAGGTAGTCTTTAATCCTTTATTCTTGTGTGAAAGGCAGTAATTTTACCAGATCTCTGTCAAGGCACTTCAGTATTGAAAAGACTAAAAACGCGTCGCCAATTATTAACTTATGTGAAAAAGTAATTTTGAAATTCCAAAAAAGTGTTTTTGAAGACCTATAGAAAGTAAATACACTTGTATACATGCACTAAATATATTTTTAATACTTCAGTTAGATACATGTACTAAGTGCTATCTATAATTAAAAAAATATTTTGTCTTTCAATTTTTATAACGTAAGCTTACTACAAAATTATGTACCGGTTCATAGACAATCCACAGTATTTTGAATAGAATCAGGTTGAAAATGTGTGTGTCTATAGATTGCAGTGACCACTTAATGAGGTGGCTTGGAAACTCGTTTGCTACTTTTCTATCATACCAAATTGCAAAAAAGATAATTTTATAAGATTTAGATTTGACCCGATTTGATAATTTTTTAGGTAAGCCAATGTAAATTTGGTTCCAGGTAAATCCATTAAAAGATCTGACAGAAATATCTCCGAATGAAGACCCTTACGTTGATTGCGATCCGTTGATCTTCAAGATAATAAAGAAACGTAGCCCCGAAGAGCAGGCGAAGGTGGAAGCCAGGAAGATGGTGAAGCTCAAGAAACAACGGGACGCTGAGATAAGGAAGGCGTTAGCAGAAGCGGTGGAAGATATTTGCAAATGTGCTTATATGGATGTATACTGTAATGATCTGAGCGCTATTGACAAAGTCATCGACAGTTGCCCAGCTTTCAAAGAACCAGACTGTGTTTGCAAGGAGGAATCCCTAAGTTCCCTCTCAAGCAATGCCACGTGGGATATAGAGTATACACCGCCCTTCGGTTGTTTTGACTTAGCGCCGAGAAAACGCAAGAATTACATCCACGTGGAAACTCAGTACATGGCAGCGGACGCAGGCATTGTCGAAGTCTCAAAAGTGAAGAATAAGAAATCTTCTCCAGATGTTAAGCCTAGACGGAGAATACTTAAAAAGGGGTGTCCTTGTTAACTACATTTTAGTGTTGTCAAAATTATACGTGGTATTTATGTTTTAATTCTGAAATTGAAAAATATAAAATATGTATTTTTTAATTATTGTGTTCACATAATTATTTCCTTCGTTAACATCGATAATAATAAGTAAAGTAAAGTAAAGATAACATTAATAAGTCGATTTCTAATTATAGAAAATATAATATAAAAATATATATAACTTCCATGAATATTTACATTTTATTATGTACCGGATAATAACGCTTAATGATTTTTATTTTTGATTGGCTATATTACGAATCAGTTGTGTGGCTGGTGGTCACGGCTGAAATGCGGTGGTAGGGGAAACTCCACACACATACACACAAAAATTTTAGTTATAGGTAATCGTGAGTTCCCGGTACATAACAAAAATATGATACCATACTCACATTTGTTATATATAAAATCCAATAAATTTTAAATGCATATATACATTAGCTTTCATATAAAAAGGCATTTCATTAAAAAAGGCAGATAGGCAAAGGCACACTTATTAAATGTATTTTGATGCGTCAATAAATTGATATAAAATGGTAGATAGTATTTTCCAAAAATAATTTTCTTTGGTATTGCTACAGAATTTTGGATAAATAACTTAAAAATTTTAGTAAGTAACTTTTGTTATTTAAAACAAATCCACACTTAATTAATAAAATTTAAAACTAAGCTAAGTGCGCATCAGAAGGTAAATTTTTTGAACTTAGAAAATTTATAATATACAAGCTGTACCCTGCGCGCGTTGCTACGCCACCAACTAAAATAAATTTGAAGGAAAGACATTAAAAAAATATTTAACTCATTTTGAGTCGTGACAGTGGCGCTATCTGTCGAAAATTGGTCGTACCAACTCAGAAACCTTCGTGGGCTCATGCACAACAACTTTGCTAAAGATCATCGCAAGATCAAATGCATAGTTTACGAGTCTATAAAGGACATACAGACAAACATTCATTTTTATATATAAGATAACTTACCTCTGTAATAGCGATCCATGTCATATGACCCTAAGCTCTTCGTAAAAAGTGGTAATAGGACAGTTGTTGCTAGGACCATGGCGCCACCGAATGCCAGAGCATTTGGATTTACGTTCACTTTAGGTATAGCCTGTGAAAAGGAAACATTTACTAACGTTTTTACGCCGACTAATCCGTTAGGTATCAAAAATATCTGCAGACATAATTAGGTGTACAAATAAAAATATTTTACACGCATCATAATAGTTTATTCAGGCGTTATGAAGAAGTAAAATATTTTTTTTTATATGAGAAGAGTAGCTAACGAGCATGACCACCTGATGGTAGTAGTCGCAGCCCATAGACATCCACGTACAACCAAAAACACGACTGAAATCGTATCTGAGCTCGAACGCAGATACGTTGCTACTCTTGAGGACAAAGGTGTCGCCTCGTTTCAAAGTGTAGCCGGCCATCGCACCTCTCCAACAGAAACACAAGTAATGCTTTACGGCGGATTATGAGGGTTTCATTTAGTCTTGAAATTGTTTTGAGATGCCTGACGGCCGACAGGCCGATTTCGATAAATGCAGCAATGATTTTACATTCGCAACAAGGCACATCTCAAATCTTAAATAGATCTATGCGTGTGTTGTTTGTTACGATCAATTAACCGTTAATCTATTGGCAGTCACTACTTAACATCAGGTGGTTTGCATGCTCGTTTGCTGCTCTTCTCACATAAAATAAAACTATTAGTCAGTGGAACTTATAAGTCTGTTAGGAGTCATTTAACTGGATTTGGACTGCGTACTCAATATCTTATTTTAATATCTTATGAAGATCTGATAAATACATAATTTATTATCTTGATAAATAATTACCAAGCCAGGAAGACCTCCGAATAAACTGTCGATAGTTTTCTTGATTGGTATCGATAGAAAGGGCACTGTAAAATCTAAGTTGACCTGTGAAAAGAAAATGTCGGGGTAATATTCTATTGTTTGTAGATCATATTTAGTGTGTTATATCTGTTGAAATATTAATATATTGGATGTTAACATTGAAAGAATGTAACCAACTTCATGAGCAGTGTAAAGTAAGAAATATTTTAATATAATGTGGATTAAATAGAACGTTTTTAAGTCGGCGCTTCAAACTATTATGAAACGTGCAAAATATTGTGCAACAAAGCGCAGAATTATGAAGCGAATTCGTCATACAGAGCTGAGCACCGACTTCAATAACTAAACAACAACAGCAAGAACTAAAAATAAGAACAACTAACTAAATAACTAAACACAACATATTTTTAGTTTCATAAATATTTTCTTTAAGAACGATTGTTACTCTATTAGTTACTTACCTCAACATCATTCTTGCCAGTTTCAAACGAGATAAATCTTGATTTTCTTCCATTGCCCCTTCTAATTCTATTTTCAGATGCAACCAACACCACCAGGTAATAGAAAATAAACAACTTTATCAACTTCATTTTTATCACAAAACACTAAAATATCCAATAATAAAGTATTTACGAACACACGTAAAAGGTACAGCGTTGAATGCTTCGAACAATACGATTTTCATACAATGATTCGAACAAACTAATTTGACTTAATCATTACAAGATGTTACACTTGTCAAATCTTTACGCCTTTTGTCGCCATTTTACGGTGTATCTCCAGAAATAGCTAAGGAAACGGAGGTTCTGGGTGCTGCAGAGCATGCGCTTCCGTGTATTGTTGTCAATGAATATGGAAGGCATAATGGTAAAACATAACAGGTTAGAGCCTTCCCGTAATGGCGAATGAGTTACGAAGACACAGAAATGATTTTTTAGTACCGAATCTGTTTGTTTTCTAGTTTTGAAATATTATGATGAACAAATAACTAACAAATATACATGTCAGAGAAGCAAGGATTACCAATCGGTTAAAGCACTAGGGACGGAATTAGGTTCCTCTGCGTGTTCTACCAGCGTTATAAAGGTGAGTGACGACTTGAGTGAACGCTGTTATAAGGGGCCCTTCAACGGTGCAAAAAGGGGTTTCCTTTAAATGCGAATACTCGTGCTCATCACGCAAATATTTGTCCTGGCTGGGAACGACCGGGAAGATACAACTCCCGCTCTATTAATCCAGAAAATACCTTTCGTGTGTCCGTTGGTGAGGTGTAATTGCCAGACTTAGAAGCGGGGCGATCTTGAAAGACCTCTGTCATGCAGCCACCACTTAACATTGCACACGTAAACAGCAACCGCACATCTCCATCCGAAACATAAGTAATGCTTTGCGGCGGATTATGAGGGCAGCGGTGGTACCTCCCCGGTCGAACTATATTTCTGCCAAATTTGAAATATATTCTTGCTATAATGTTACCAACATCCTATTACGTAAGTCTAAATACGTCTGTCACAAGAGTCGACCGGATCGTTTGGGTCAGTTTTACGAGAATAGTAACTCTATGGAGATATCGTTTTGTTACACGACAATTTGTAACATTTTCACGCATCGCGGTCATTTGATGTCTCTTTCAAAATAACCGAGCTATTCAGAAAACAAAGAAAATTATGTAAACATTTATTAACAATTTGTTCGTCTCTACTCTCGTTAGGGTTATCGTTTTGGAATTTGAAAAGACGTAAAAAGTGTTTAATTTTTTTTTCTTCTCTAAGCCTTCACCGGATGCATCCCGCTCTTGGGTCGTTGAGGGGGTGCTAGCGGGCCTACTAGGGAGCTTCTGCATGGTTAATTGAACATTGACGTGTTGAAGAGTTTCAGGGCCGCCAGGAGGCTTCCCAAGGTAGACGAGAGTTTGTATGTGGGGTATGGCGTCCTCACGTTCCTCGGCCGACGGACTGTGTACCAGAGTTTAAGTTAAAAGTACTCTTTTATATTTAAAAGATATATTAAGGGGTGGCGAAGTAAAAGTTTGTAATTCTGGCTGGTAACGTTTATCAGTTAGAGACGCATTAAAAAAATGTTTTATTTTTATTCTTTTTGTATTTATTAACAAAATTAGTACAAAAAGATGTTACAATATGAAAAACCCTTAATCCGAATAAGCCCTTGGGTCGGTTTGTCCTGGATACGAAACCGGTTAGAGCTACCAGCGAAAAAATATATAATAATCTTGTTACTGTATTGTTTTATAAATTTTATGTTGTTAGTTAAAACTAAGTCATAATTTTTTACACTAAAAATAGCCATTAGAAGTCAACCTCGGTTGAGTCATTAGTTGGATGCTTTGCAAATTACACAGGATAATTCATGATAATTATTAACAGACTACGAAATATGAGGTGATTCAGATAACTCTAAATATTATAAAACAAAGTCCCTTATCGCGTCTGTCTGTCTATTCGTAATAAACTTAAAAATACTGGACGGATTTTTGCACAAGCTTTCAATAACAGGCAGAGTGATTCCTGAGGAAGATTTTGTTGCATAATAAGTTAAGTTTGAAATAATAAATTGACCGAGAAATTTAATAGTTAAATTCGATACTAACATTAGGTTTAAGTTATATACTAACAGAATGGATCTTTGTTATCTGATTAAATAAATGAAATAAATAAATATAGCAATTCAGTCGTCGTTCGAAATAGATGTTTCAATTGTTAGTTTTTGCAAATAGACAATGAGTGGATGCATACAAAGTTACAAAGTTGTTGTAAAAACAAAACTATTATGACGATGAAAGTCTTTCCTAAACGCATTTTATATCCTGTTATATAATACACCTATAATTTCACATAGATTTGCATCTCGTTAAAATGTGACATTAGGCGGTTGAAGAGAATCATCAAACAATGCACTAATTTATCGCTCTGGTTCCTCAGTTATGTATGTAATCGACAGTCAACGTTCTCATGTAACGTAGTAATTAGGTTCTCGACTTATGTCACTTCCAGGTTTCCTTGACAGGCAGGTGGTAGAAATTGCAGTTCGGCCTTGCGTTTTAACGTGACGCGTTGAAGTGTTTGTATTGTTATATTGGACATGCATTAATAAAATACAAAAAATAAATTTTATTACTTTCTTTCATTACATTTTTTTATTTTGTATTGTAAAGTTTTTTTATGTCACTATTTAAAATAAGTAATTTAAAAGAAGGATGTTTCTGTAAGGACGTGAAGTAGGTAGGTTATTATATTTCAACGTATATATTGTATTATTTTCTTAAAGTAGCCATTAACAGCTTTTTTTGGGAAGAGTAGCTGAAAGAGGAGTGCACATGGAGGAGAGCGACATAATCAGGCCGCCAAAAATTATCCATTTTTCTGTCACTGAACATCGAAATGAAATAAAATAGTAAAGTACTGTTGACTGCATCGATATCCACATGCAACTTTAAATAGAACTTAAGACGTTGAAGGTGGAATTGTGGACTAAGATGGTTGCCCGGCTCCGGCAACCGCTTCTCTACAAGAAACATAAGTAATGCTTTACGGCGGATTATGAGGGCAGCGGTGGTACCAACTCGGTCGAGCTGTAGTACTTCAACTTCACCCTTACGTGAACAGGAATCCCATCTGGAAATCGATCACCCATGTGGTGTTACTTCTAAGGACTAATCGTTGCTTATGTATGTCGACAACCAAAAAAAATCTTTGTTATGATAACATCAGCGAATCGTGACCGTTGTCGCTTGGAGACTATTTGCTTTTGCTTACGCAATGAAGATCATGCTCACAATGGTTTCCCCATGCGATTGTTCCTAGCCAGCGTACGGAACGCCACGTATGGCGTATATAGTGGTGGACGGACGTGAACAACGCAGTGGTCCAGGAACTGCGGTGAGGATGTGGGTCGAACTGTGCTTGTTCGCGTGTCTGGCGTGCGTGAGAGGGGAATACACAGACGGGTGAGATTGTCTTGTATTTAATATTTACACTAGCTGTGCCCGCGGCTTCGTCAGCGTTTATTTTACATACTTCTAATATCGTGAAACAACCTACGCATACATTCATCCAGTGATTATTTATTTTATAAAAAAAACTTAATTTATTATGCACTAAAACCTTCCTCAGGAATCACTTTACCTGTTGTTGAAACTGTGAGAAAATCCGTTCAGTACTTTTTGAGTTTATCACGAACCGACAGACGCGACGGGGGAATTTGTTTTATAATATTTATAGATTAGCTACCCTGCGCGCGTTGCAACTCCAACTAAAATTAATTTAAAGGAAAGACATTACAAAAATATTCAATTCGTTTCGAGTCGTTTTATTGATTTGTTCATTTCGAAAAATTATGAAATTTACTGAAATGATAGTGGCGCCATCTGTTGAAAATTGGTCGCACCAATCCAGAAACGTTCGTGAGCTCATGCACAACTTTGCTAAAGATCATCACATAATCAAATGCATAGTTTACGATTCTATAAAGGACATGCAGACAAACATTTACTTTTATATATTAAGATATTACCGTTTTGTAGGTTCGTCTTGGTAATATTTTCTCGATTAGAAAGTCTACTTCACCAGTCTATTTCTATTTCTCATGTAATAGTTTTATTTATTCGAAAATGTGTGCAGGTGATAGTGGAGAGATTCTGACGCATATTAGCTGTTTCTTTTGCTTTTTCGTCGAATATTTTCCGCCGGCTTTTTTCTCTCGGTCAACCTTAGCTAACAGGGCGCTCAAAGCCGATGTCTTTTTATATGAGAAGAGTAGCAAACGAGCAAGCAAACCACCTGATATGAAGTAGTCGCAACCTATAGACATCCATGTACAACCACATACACGACCGAAATCCTATCTGTGCTCGAACGCAGATGCGTTGCCACTCCTGAGGACTATATATTGAAATAGATCAAAGGTCCGTTGTTACTTCTGAGGATTAAGGTGGTAGCCCTCTTTAAATGAACTTACTTCTACCCTATCAAGAGGAGTGTGTGTGTGTGTATGTGTGTGTAAAGTTGTGGATTTGGTTTATAGTATGTTGTTGTGTTAGAAAAGTACAAAAAGCAGAAATAAAAGGAGCATTATTTTGTATCCAAAATATTTTTTTCTGACATAGAATGCTTTTTAGCATTAAGTTCGCTTTTTGTTCCACATTGGTACAATAAAGAATAAATAAATAAATGTAATAAAAATGTATGTCTTGCAGTGGTTTCCTTCCAAGCACCAATTATCAGCGCACCGAAGACCAGCTCGCGCAGCCATCTGCTAGGAATGAAAAGAGCAGAGAAGATCGTGACAGTCAGCCTGACAGGACGCAGAGATTCGGCATCTCCTCTTACGGAAGTACTGGGAGTCAGGTACAGTTTTAGAGTATAAGTTTAGAGAGAGTATGAGATGAGAGTATAAGGCGAGTGACAGTAAGAGACGAGAAAGTAAGTAGGTTAATTTACTTTATATTTATTATTTATATTGTAATTGTAACTTTATTCTCCGAAAAAACATTAGATTTTTATTGAATTAAATAGTTAAAAACAGCTGCAACTAACTTTAAATAAATAAAGATCTATAGATCTTCTACCTCAACTAACGTAAATGAATTGATTTTAAGGAAATATATAGATCTTAAAAAACCAAGTAAATTAAAATTTTTAAGATTAATAAATAGATTCAAAATAAGTAAATGGTCTGTAGTAAAAATAAATTTGTTCAGCAGCAGGGCAGTTATAAAATGATGATGATAAAACTTTTCAGTCACCATATGGAGCGACGGCACCAGGTCTCTACGGCCCGGTAAAGATCGACCTCGGCGGAGTCCTTCTGGGGTCCATCCTGGGTTTCGGTGCAGTCATCATCTTGCCTAAGATAATACACGCATTTTCTTACGGATATGGAGGCTACGGACGGAGTAAGATCTTTGGCTGTGTTGCTTTTCCTTTAGGATTTGTATTTAACACTGACTAATACACTTATACAACATCAAGTCAACGTTGCGGGAGAAGGCACTAAATTGGAGATGTATTATTTATTGAAGATGCGCCTATAATTCACTGAAATATTGTATTTTTAGCATCTGTGTATCATCTACGAATACACAGACGTAATATCCGTCCCGAGCCTTGTAGCGCCGACGTAACCACGGCATTTGTGTTCGTCGTAAAGATTTGTACGTACACGACGGGTGTGTACCATTCGCAAGCTCGTTACGCCGCGCAATACATAGTGTTCTACGCTGTAGGGAAGTATTATAGGGTGATAAAACTATAATACTTTATATTATAAACTATATAGGGTGATAGACAAAAGTCGTTTGCAATCTCGAATAGGATTGAAGTCCTTTCTGAGACCATACGTAGATGCGTTGCTACTGCCGACAGCCGCAACGCAACCAAAAGACAAACGTTTCCTCGGCTTATTTGCTCTTCTGTCTCCTATCTCTAATCTCTTAACTATAAATATCAAAATCAAAGTACTGTTATTATATACAAAACACTTGAACGTATTGATGTTTAAAAAGTGTTCTGTAAAGAATCTATTAGTAGATTGTACTGTTTATCAACTTAAACTCGTTAAGTGTGTCGTTTTGGAGTAGAGATAACACATATCTTTTCTAAACCTTTCCTCTGTCAATAGTCATAACTTTTACGTAAAAGTAAAGATGTTTCCAGGTGCAGAATCAGATCAGCTCGGTCAGTTGTCAGAGCTTCTGACGCGTTTCGACGACACTCTAAACAGATATAACATCGACTCTGGGGCATGTATGCAACGCCTCGCCTGCTCCTACGTCCAGCTTGCTAACGAAAACATGGTCACTGGGAACGCGTCGGAATTTGACGCTATGCTGACGACTTTAACTCAGTATGTTTTAGATTTTTTGTTTTTACAAATTATGCAAAAGAATTGTTTAGGGTTTTCTAGAAATTCACGAAAAAGACAAAATTCTAAACGCCTATCGCAGTTAATTATTATATTACATAAAAATTGAAGGTGGGAAAATTATAGTTCGACCGGGGAGCTACCACCGCTGCTCTCATAATTCGCCCTAAAGCATTATTTGTGTTTCGGTTAGAGAGGTGCAGTTGCCGGATACACTTTGAAGCGAGGCAACCATCTTAGTCCTCAGGAATAGCAACGTATCTACGTACGAGTTCAGATATAATTTCGGTCGTGTTTGTGATTGTACGTGGATGTCTATGGGCTACGACTACTTAACATCAGGTGTTTTGCATGCTCGTTTGCTATTCTTTTCACATAAAAAACAGGTATACAAGTGGCGGATAAGTATTCCACGAATATTTTTCTGGAAAAATATTCCCTTATTAGGAAATATTGAACCCGTAATATAGGCGTTTATATACGCTATGTTTATATTCGTGTGTGCAGTATAATTAAAAAGGTGTAAATACAATTTTTTCTTTGTTAATATATAAATAAGTAATGAATGCAAGTCATGGGTGTTGTAAAGTGTATGTAAATTGCAAGCAAAGCAAAAATCTCTAAACACTTCAACTGCTGCGCTCACATATTAGATCTGATCAGCATTGCGGGTGGCGGCACTAATCTGGAGCTTATATCTCTAAATTGAAGATGCGCAGACAATTTACTGATTTTTTTAGCATCTGTGTAACATCTACGAATACACAGACATAATGTCCGCCCCCAGTCTTGTAACATAAACATAAACACAGCACTTGTGTTCGATAGTAATCCACACAGATTTGTCAGTACAAGACAGGCCAAGCACGTTGCGCCACGCAACACAGCAGTATTGTAGCCGCAGGGAAAGTGTTAATTAGATGTGATATAAATTATTTATATATATTTCTCTTATTTTCAGTAATTCGTTAATCCGTCGCATGTTGGACGGGACGTCGATAATGAAGGCGATGTCAGCCGGTCGATCATTGCAGGCCGACTGCCATCAGTTGTACCCCAAGTGTGAGCTGGATAAGAAGACGGTTGTGAAGATCCTAACACATCTTGTGCCTTCACGATAATGTTTTATTTTAGACCGAAATTACGTAGAATATATTAAGCTATAGGGCGTGTTTTATAACTATGCACTTCTGAAATTGTCCCTAAATACGGTACAAGTACAGTCAATACTGTAAACTGTTGGTCATAACTCGGTCAGTTTTTGTTACGAATAATAATGCATCATTTAAAAATAAAACGTTTTTGTCCTTCCGACTATCAACGCTTCGGAGTGAACGGGACGAAAGATAAGTAAACGTAAACTAATGAGAGAGAAAACTATAGCTACGAATGTTGCTGCAATAGTACTTACAATTGTAAACTACTAAACAATCCTGTAGCATACTTCAGAATGGCATAGTTATAATATGCGTATACCGACAGGATATTATTATTAAGTTACATGAATAAGTAGAAAATTTACGAATAGTAGAGAATAAAATTTAAAAAATAAGTACTTATTATTTTTATTTTTCTTTATCGAGTTTTTCAAAGGTTTGTCACGTGGTAAAACTATAGTTCAACCACCAACTTGTCTGTTCCTTTACTTATTTATTTAAATCCACGCAACAGATTTTAAAATAATTATCTGTAAATAAAGCTATAAGAGAGGAAGGTTTTTGTAAAGGAGGATGGTGAAGATGGAAGGTATTGTAGTAGATATTTTTTCTCAAATAGTTGAACTATATTTCTGGCAAAAGAACTATTCTGAGTAAGAGACCGTGATACGAGCGAAGACACGAGGGCGGGCTGTATGGTGTGACGACACGGGTATTTAAATGCGGGTGATACCGCGGGGCATAGCTAGTCCCTACATGATATAAAACAAAGTCGCTACCCGCTGTTTGTACGTTTAGACCTTTGAATCTACGCAACGGATTCTACTGCGGTTTTCATCAATAGACAGAGTGGTTTAAGAGGAAGATTTCTACGTAAGCACTCTACGACGGTATATACATGCATATTACAGTATAAAAAAGCCGAGAAGTGCTAAAATTTGTAATGTTGTATAAATACATCCGTGCGAAGCTAGGACGGGTCTATAATTATAAATAAAACAAATTAGTTACAAATTTAACAATTTTATTCGTTAAATCAACACCAAATCCCTATCTACATCTGATATGCTCCGCATCGGATCCCTCCATATGTTCTTACAACCATTATCTTACTTTACGACCCATTATTTAGAATATATTTACGGATATTAACACTTTTCCTGCGACGTACAAGACTCCTGTATATTATTGGTGCAACGCGCTTGTTTGTACACACTTGTCGTGTACGTACAAATCTGTATGGATTCCGGGCGGTCAGGTGCTGTATTTACGGCGGTGGAACACGGGCGGACATTATTTGTGTGTATTCGTAGATACACAGATGTTAAAAATACAATATATTAGTGAATTGTCGCATCTTCAACCTAGAGCAGTGTTTCCCAAACTCTTTTAGGCAATGCCCCACCTAAATATTTCTAAAAATTTTATGCCCCCCTACATAATTTTTAACCTTTAATTTTTTTGTTCCCTAAGAAATATAAATGATAAGTTTTAAGAAGAAATTACTGTTTTCTTGAAATATAACGGAAAGGCACGTGTTTATTGTTGTTAAATTTGTCATCGATATCTAGCATTGCATTTAAATAACCCACAGCCAAAGGATCAAAATCGTGTCAAGTTCA
>DWON01006638.1:0-13691 GCA_018251015.1 Phocides pigmalion okeechobee
TCCGTGTTTGATTTGAGATAGCTAAGGTGTTAAATTTTTGTACGTAATCTACAATAAACGTTAAAAAAATACACAATGAAGTAAAATATTTTTTTGTAAAATTGTGTTTTTTGAGATAACACGTAATTGAAGCAAAGAAGCGATATAAGTATCTAGGAAACAATACAAGTCAGGGACAATTTAAAAAAATATATTTACATTATTAATTTAAATTGAACTTTATGAAAAGAAAATTTGTACAACAGTTTAAAAATAAAAATTCAAGTGTAACACTTGCCAACAAAATAGCGGATTCTAATAAATTTTGCACGAAGCGCGCAGAGAATCTGCAAGCAATCTCTTGTAGCCCATTCGTCGGGCCAGGCTTGCTCGTCGGAGAAAAGTCCCTACACCGGCCGCTATCTTCGGATTTGTGAATGAACGAGACATAAAGCCCGGTTGAAAGGAGTTTCTACAAGCTTCAAATAGGGATTTTCTTCGACGATATTGCAGTTTTGTAGTATCTACAGCGTTATTTTAAGGTGAATCCATATTTTACTATTGAAAGCGATGAAAGGGTCTGAAATAAGGCGAATTCAACATATTTATATCCTGTTTACAGTACTATTTAATACTATCCACATTATCTATTCTTGCAAGGCTTTTGATTTGCAAGATGATTGAACCTCTGCAGTTGGACTAGGAAGGTACCACTGCTACTCCAATCTCTATATCTATAGTTGACATTTGCGTTTCAGTAGAAAGGAGCAGTAGACGTCCCACTTTTAAATTAGGTGAGCTAAATTAATTTTCAGAAGTAGCAACGCATTTGTGATCGACTTCCAGTTGGTCTCTTGTTCGTTATGGAGTTGGTGTTAGGTGGATTGCATGTTCATTTTCTACTTTCATTTTATAAAAAAATGAACGCTCAAAATAAGAGAAATAGTTTTGTACTTTATTAAATAATTTCAGAATAAAGCAGATTCTAATGGTGTATATCATTGTAAAGCGTTAATCTCATGCAATTAAAGTCTATTCCAGTGTTGAATTATTTACCGATGTGGGCCATTTGTTAGCTAATTCTACGCTAATACAAGATCTTATCGTTGGAAACTGCAAGCAAATTTGGAGCATTAAAGCAATTGGAATTAAGCTGTTAAAGCTGTATAAATATACATAAGGCTGAAACTTTCTGATGAACTGTGATGCAGGGGTTCCTTATGGAAACTATAGCAGCTGCAACAAGTGGCTAGTACTGTCGAGTAAATCACTATTCACGTAACTACGGCAGCATCGACCATATTGTACCTAAAAAAAGAGCAATGTTAAGCTTTGCTGTGGTCCGCTTTGTAGGGCGTAAGACGGTAGATGACTTTATCATATTTTATTATTTACATACATTGATAAATGTTCAAGTTACAATGTAATATCAATTCATCGGCTTTGTGCGCTCTGCTGGCTAAGTTGGAGTTGGAAAAAAACAATACACATTTCACAAAGTATCTTTAGAAACATAATTAACATACGAGATAGCTAATTTGTGTTAGAATGTTTCCTTTGCGATCAGCTCTTAATTTCGAGTGAATAGGTTGTGACGTAATGTTTATGTTTTAGTTAAAATATGCTTTGAGAATATTTACAAGATACATGACTTTGATAGTTTTCAATTCAATTGAATCACATTCAATTCGATTTGGCGCATTTTGTGTTTTTAGAGCACTTATGTCAGAGAGTACGTAAGTGAAAAAGTTCATTATTCAATACTATTCAATTGAAATAAAATAATGGATAAAAATCAAATTTGCTTCTTATCAATTATTTTACTACATTAAAAATATGGAATATTAAAAGTATGGAACCACTACCTACAATATAGACAGAATTTAATTACTACGTAAAGGTGGTAGAGCCATCTTAGTCCTCAAGAGTAGGAATGCTTCCGCGTCCATCCTTAAATAGAATTTCTATTCTATTTGAGATTGGACGTAGTTGTCCATGGGCTGCAGTGACCACTTAACATCATGAGGCCTGCATTCCCGTTTTTTACTCTTTCATAATAAAAAAATAGTACTCTATTTTACAATTTGTACAACGCATTAAAAAACTTTTTGCATAGTAAATAGGAAACCAAGCTACCCACTAAGCTTGTGGTATCTAGGGCCAAGTTTGCATTGTGTTACGACCATGTGCCCGTTACATAACTAAGTCAGTAACAGTTAGTACTTGGCTAACTTACTTATTCTGAGCAACTAAATAAGACATAAAATCTACCAAAAGTGCCGCCCAGAGGAGTCGTTCCGACCCTCGCCGTTACTGACTTTGAAACAACTTTAACGATAGTTTTTTTTTACTTTTCTGCTTTGAGATGGTTTTCTTGTTGTCGTACCATCGGGTTTATGCTTATAGGTGTAAGTTTAGTTGTGATAAAGGTGATAAAAATCTTTACGATACGATTGTTGTGGTACCAAAGTCATATTTATTTCTGTCCCTTGGCTACAACCCTTTATATATCCCTCTGCAAGGCAGGGGTCCTTTCTCATAACTAAGGGGATCTAGATCATATTATATCATGTTACTCAAAGGCAGATTGGTGAAGATACATATTAGCGACCAATTTATCTGTTGGATATTTTCAAACTGTTTCTAGGGTCTCCGCCAAGGCTTATAACAACTATTATCTATTGATAGCAATTGGTACCGACATTTTAACATACCCTACGGAACATGGAGTGACAAATTTAGTTGTCACCTATTTAATTCCTGTCTGTGCTCGACGTTTCTTAATTTTATATATTTTACTAATGACCCCGCCCAGTTTCGCATGGGTAATAAAGTTTATATTTACTTACATTATCTTTCTTTCAAACATGTATCCAGTTGTACCTAGTTGCAAAAACTAACGATTAGAAAATGGTATTTCGAACGACTACTGAAATACTAGATGGAATTTAACTATTTAATTTTTCGCCCAATTTACAACAAAACTTTACTTACTTACTTTGTTGAAAATTGTGAGAAAATCCGTCCAGTACTTTTTGAGTTTATCACGAACAGACAGACAGACGCTACGGGGGACTTTGTTTTATAATATTTTGAGATAATATCCACCGGGATTGTTTGTCCCTCAAGTTCTGATCCTTTCTATAGCAGTAGTGTGTGTCGCTACACTACGTAGGTTCCAATGCATTTTGGTCTGAATTCATTTGGGACTTGTATTTCGAGTTTGCATTTCCGTTTGCTCCTTCTTTCACACAGAAATACAAATATATTTAGTTTCAAAACAACATTGGTCTGGTAATGGATATCATGCTTACATATCATTCTTTAAGTTGTAAAAGCTAATAAAAACATATTCTATGTCAATTGACTTTTTAATGTCAGAAGAGTAGCAAATGAGCATGCAAACTACCTGATGTTAAGTAGTCACAACTCATAGACGTCCACGTACAACCACAAAAACGACCGAAATCCTATCTGAGCTCGAACCTAGATACGTTGCTACTCCTGAGGACTAAAATTGTTGCCTCGGTTCAAATGCACACAATTAATGCTTTACAGCAAGTTATGAGGGTGGCGGTGGTACTTTCCCGGTCGAATTATAGTTCTCCCACCTTTACTTGCATTATTTAAATGTATGATTCCACTTTGTTAAGAGTAAAAGGCCGTCAAAGTCAACTGACAATTTATAAAGTTCCTACATCCCTTCTTCGCGGTTTTCTGCAACAGAGAAAAGGATATATGTAAACGCTTAAAGCTTGGCCGACCTCACAATTTCATTCCGAGCCCGTGATTTTAAATACTTTCATGTCTTATAATTTGTGATAAAGATGAAATATACAAATTAAACCTCGCAGCACCTTTTATACGCTAATGGTATAAAATGAATTGAGAGACTCAAAAAACTGGCAAAAATCCTTGTGGTTTGACTGTGGCTGCGTTACTAAGCCGTATTCTGTCTTATGACAGCCGTAAACAGATGGTTTGAAGCGTGTACGCTTTACATGCTAAGTACGAGGCATCATCTCTCTTCTCTTCAGGACCTCATCTCTTATCAATTTTGTCATAGTCTTTTATCATGTTTGACCATTTTCAAAAGTTGGTGGCATTGGTGGCAATGGCAAGAGATGACCCGCATGGTTATTTGCTGCTAAACTTTTTAATATATATAAGTAATATTGCTTTGAAATGGAACAACACTGAGACAAATGCTTAAAACTCAAATTATAATAGTAACTGAGTAATATCGGATAAAATATTTTCCGAACTTGCCGATGTTCCCAGTTAGCAACTAATAATGTGGACAATGATTCGTGCCGGGATGCCGGGGTGCCGGGACCTCCTAAGAGTTTTCACTCATAACTCAAAATGAGACCATAACGTCGCGAATATCTGGGGATTTCAAGAATAACAAAAGAAAATGTTCAAAATTACTAAGGGCGAGTAATTTTCGGGGCGAGCTACGTCAAATGGTTCCTGTGGGACCCGGCTGGGCCCCCGCGATTATGTTGCGGTTTTATTAGCTTGTTATGTTTTATCACCGGGATATAATGTTTAAACATACCTTTCGGCCTCGTCCGGAATTACCACGCGCGTCACCAATTTTAAAATTTCACCCTGTAAATGACGTCATATTTTCTTTTTCAGCACTTTTGTTGGTATATTGAAATCGACTGGGTGCGATTCTTTTATTTTTCCTTCTTCATTCATTCATGTACAAGTAGCTTTCACTAGAACAATCGGCACCACTGCTTAATGTGTCCTTTAAAACGCGGAAGCTGGTCTAGGATTGAATCTATTGCGGTCACTTATCATTTGGACCACGACCGACGTTCTTAATTTAATTAAAAACAGAATAGAATCTCTGATACACAATGTCCATACAGTCCATACAGTCCACTTAATGGGAAGGAATAACTAGAGACCACAGATATCTACTAGCAAATACTGATACTGAAAAGATTACACTGAAATGCCTTGATCAACATAAGTTAATCAGGTGCCGCTTGAAGTAGTGTGCAGTACATAGCAGTATAATACGCTATTGCTGTTAGATATATATATGGTAGTGATATATCAACTCTAAAAGGATAAAGTTACCTTCTATATACCTGAAAATTGATACCCGAACAAGAACTATCGGATTAATATTTTTCTGAACAGTTTTACTTGCATTTTCCTCATTCAATTTGTTGCCTCAGATTATAGTCTCCAGAAATGAATCAGTTTTTTCGTACATAGAGAATAGGTATGTCGCAATAGACAAAAATGAGATTACATTCACGTAATATTCCTAGACATGCAGTTGCATTATCGTAATAAAATTTTAGTGCGCATAAAATGTTATAGCAACAGCCAATCAGCTGGAGAGCTTTTTTAAAATTAAAAACTGTGGCATTTGTGGCTCCTTTCAAGGCGCGGGCCACGTCCAAGTCGGGCACTAACTTGTTATTTAGGTGAGTGCTTCGGCATTATCCGCTGTAATTTCTTAGAAAGTAAACCGAGGAGTTTTCATTTGAGTTCACATTTTAGGTCGCCTGCAAATTTATATGAAAGCTCGGAATGTTGTAACATTAACTTTTAAGAGAATAAAGGATTGCATTAAAAATATAGGTTACACATGTGAGATGGATGTAATTAAATAAAGATATTAGAATATCTCAAATACTTGGTATTTAAAAAAAATGCTTTAAAACCACGTAAATTTCAACTACTCGTAGGTAGGTTAAAATTAATATGATTACGAGTATCATCCATGTGATGGCAGACATAGGACGGCATGGCTTACTTTTGAGAAGCCGTTATGGTTTCAAGGAATGAGGTTGAGAGGAACCGCGAACGCGCTGGTCTAAACTCTATTGACACATCTCTTGGCTCACAATGAGAAAATATGACCATAGTTCACCCCACTTGATAGACCAAGTAGACTTTACACATCTTTAATCTTCCTGGTTTCTACTTTTTAGATTATTAATATTAAAATACTCGACAATATACTTCAGTTTCTATAGAGTAATAAATGTGGGATATTGTAAACTGCAGGAAGCTGTGAATAAATGGAAGCTATGCGTGTCACACAAACTGGGCCGCTTGAAGCATTACTCAGGCTCGGTTCGCTGACCATTGTGTCAATGTAAGACCAACTTGACGTATGGGCGATTACGGCAGAAAATTGTTGCAGGAGTCTAGAAGTTTCCTATGTCAAGACTTCGTCACTGAAATATCCACAATTTATTAATACACCAAAAATAAATTACTTAAAGTTGCTTGAAGAATCTTGAAACTGTTAAAATTACAGAACTTAATCACTGTCAGATTATTTTACAGAAACGGTTTTATAAATTCATCAATCGATGATTTTCGTCAAATTCATAAAATTCAGCAAAGAAGTCAATAGGTGAATGATTTTTTTTCAGCAGTCAAAGTTTCATACTGCTTACTTTACTAATATTTTTTCAACTCAATACGAAAAAGGAACTTTTGGTCCTATATAGAATAGAAGAGAGATAGAATCGATTACGTACCAGTATCAGTAGATGATAAAATGTACTGTGATCAACGTAAATAGGTACGTTAAGAACTCTTTTAAGAGATTTTCTGGGCACATAAAAACCTTATGTTTTCTATAATGCGAAATATCGTCATATAAATAAAAATGTAATGTATGATATCAATAAAATATGAGTGACATCTCTGGACGAAAAGGTTGGTGTTTTTTTATTTTAAATATTCATTGCCATAAGTTCTTGGTGATGTGCGTTTTTATATTACATTATCTATAATATCGTAGTAAGTAGTAGTAAACACTAGTACGTTTTCGTCGAACTTAAACCTAGGTTGAGACGCACTGCAAATTACGCCTTTCGTTAATTCCAGCCCTTGTTGAAAGTTACGCTGCAGCACAGAATTAAGAGCAAATCTTTTGTTTTTAAAAATATTTTTGCATATTTTTGTTTTTGTTTCTTATTTGAGAAAAATTGTTAAGTTATGTGATTCTTTCTATAGTAGGAGCAAAATCGCCTATCTCAGCATTGACCTCTCAGGATAATGTGACTCCTAGTATTACCGAAGTTATTGCCAGAACTGTTTATTCTAGAATTTCACGTATTTCACTTAATTTGGATATCATGTAAATATATAATAAATATGAAATTGTGCCATTCAAACTCTACCAAGAATCGCTTCGTTAGTCGCTGTCGATGCACGAAATTCGTATTGATGTATTAACGGCCATTTTGTAACAAAGCCTACTGTGTAGTCTTTGATTTATTTCTGAGAAAATTATTCTAGTTATGTGTCTTTGTGCAGGTAGTTCTAGTAAACTTTTACGTGAGATAATGTTAATGAGCATTCGTATTGATTTATTTAACGCTGGACAATTTACGCGTCAGTTTCTCGGTTGAATTCCAAAAAAAAAAGACATTTTACTGATGTTTTCAGTTTTTTTTTATGGGTTTATAATTTCTGTACTTGTACGTATGTGTGTGTGCCTTTGAATCTTTAAGGCATTCTCGGGCAGAAATTTTGGAAATTGTGTTGAATTTTTAATAATTTCATGTTACTAATTCAAAATTGTTACTGGTATTCAGAATAAATCGTATAGCGAGTGTTTAAATATTAGGATGTTTGTTACTCTTTTAGTCAGGTTATTTTATTGATAAATAATATATATTTGTTACGAACAAGTAAGCTAGTGACATACATATATGTAAATGCATTTTATATGCGTAATGAAAACAAAACAAAATCCTTCTCTTAGTGTTTAAAAATAAAAAAGATAAGAATACTTACACAAAATAGACCTTTCCCTCTAGGTATTATAACTTGTGTTCTGTGGAAATTAAAAGCCCAATGTTTCTGGTGTTGAGGCTCCATTTACGATGTTACTGGCATCATAAAGTGCGTCACTTCATTCAAATTCGGCGGTTAACCGTCTTAATAAACCACATTAGAGCGCGTATTCATTTCTCTCTACGCCAAGCAATTTTCGACCTTATTGAGTTAAAATAAGGTCCTGACAGTCGTAGAAATCTAGATGCCTGTGTAGCAGCGCTCTTATCCAGAGACTTTATGGTCAACCCTATTTCAAATTCAAACATAATGGGCTTAGACCCTAACTGGAGTAGTAACAGCTTTACACTGTATTTGGTAACATGAATTAATGCACTATACATGACGGTGCTTACGAGTCTACTTTGGTATAGCTTCATTCTCGTTTGGTGTTAGTTACATTAGATATAACGAAACAAGTGGTAAAATGTCTGTACATATATTTTTATTTATTTATTATTTAAAACTGGGAGAATACTAGTTCGACCGGGGAGGCATCACCGCCACCCTCATAATCCGCCGTAAAGCGTTACTTGTGTTTCGGTTGGAGAAATGTGGTTGCCGGCTACACTTTGAAGCGAGGCGACCATTTTAGTTCTCAGGAGTAGCGACGCATCTATGTTCGAGCTCAGATAGGATTTTAGTCGTGTTTGTGGTCGTACATGGATGTCTATGGGTTGCGACTACTTAGCATAAGGTGGTTTGCATGCTCGTTTGCTACACTTCTCACACAAAAGATACATATATATTGTATGACACAATGCTACGTTCTACAGCGGACAAACGTATTGCCTAGTGGCATTCTAAACCACTCCTATATTTCTGTACGTAGTATATTTTTACCGTGCCTTTATTGCAATCTTAGGAGATTTGAGTACAAGCAAGTTATTGTTTCATACGTGGTTATCTATTTAAACATTCTCGGTAACTGAACTTCAATTGAAACACAAGAATTGCTTCGATGTCGATTATAGTGGCGGCAATTTTACTTGAAGCATGGTTCTACCATCTTTTATGCCTTAATATATTACGTCTTTCTTTAAAATATTGAAAAAGAAAGCACTAAAGTTGTATTTAAAATTTTACAAAAATGATAGTCGTAGTGTATTAAGTTAAAAAAAACATCGTGGATGTTTTAATAAACTATAAATACAATTTTAAATATGAGAGAAGCCACGGGCTGAAATTAATTTGGAAGTTAAATATACGGGCGGAACGGCGAACGAAAAGCTAGTCCTAAATAAGGTTCCCGTGCTATAACAAATGTCTGACGTTTCTAACAACCCTAACACCTCACATTTCCTATTTCCAATGCTAAAACTCCGCTAAGTTCCGAGACAGGTTTATATTTGTATGGAATAAATTGTTCGGCCACGTCTTGCGGCATCAATTTGTAGGATTTAAGGGTTATCTCAGAAGGGATATCTTTGTGCTATCAGACTAACAAGAGTTATAGATCCGTATTAAAGTAATCGAACAACCGACATCTTCATAAAGATCTTTTCCTTTTAAATTATAGATAGTTTACTTTGAACTTTTTATTAAGTGATCGGCATTAATTGTAAAAAGGATATAACGTAAGTAAGGAAAGTATATAACGTTTGCTTAGTTTTACAATTTATTTAAAATGATTTGTATTATATTGCTGGAAATACTATTTATTCGTGTATTTTGTTTCTATACTGACAGGATTAATATTAATGCCACGGAAGAAAAAAATGCCTTCTGCTGTAGGAATTTATACAGTAGGCATGGAATTTAGTAAGCAAATTTTAGTTTGAAATATGCCTTGTAAATACTTGTAGCATATTTTGTGGTTACAATAGCATATAAATTTGCTGTATAGTTAGCTCAGCGGCATACAAACCTTGTTCATATTATCATAACTCCTAATCATCGTTCGTAAACTTCAGCTAACTTGTTTATAGCAGTTTGGCGTGAGTTAGAAACCACGAGATGAACTAAACGCTGCGTCGTATAAGCGAAGTTACTCTGATACATCGGTGACAAAGAGATAAAAACATTGAATATATTTTTTCATGGAATGGAATAAGCTACATGAGCGGTTACTATGTAAGCGTTACTACTTCTGAGGACTAATACTCAATACATTTTGTGTACCGGGCACTCAAGATTAATGATTTTTATATAATTGAGCGCAACACGAGCATCGTCCGCAGTCGTAAACGGAACTTAGACGGTACATGTCAAAGTTTGGGCCGTGACGGTCGGAAATGCAACAACTTCCAACAGAACACTTTAAAATGTACTTCGAACGGTGTAAAGAATGAAATGGAAGAAACAGGTCATGAAGAACTCATACTTGGATATTTACTCATTGTATTCAAACTTTTGTTAGTAAGCAAGTACTTATAAATAAATATAGTTTTGCATTGTAACAAGTGATTTTCGAAGAAAAGAACTGGAATTAAAGTTAAACTAAAATCAATATTTGTAGTCCAACAATCATATCCCATCAAACGATATTAGAATTACTTTATTCTTTAACAATTACGATCATTGGGTTTTTATCGAAAAGTGGAAAATCTTGTAAGAAGCACTACGAGTAGTTTGAAAGTATTTTTCAAACAGATTAACCAGTGTGCTCCCACTCATACTTATTGAAGTAGTGCAATGAGCGGCATATGCTCCGGGCATTAGTCAAAAGACGGGTCTTTGGTATCAATCGGTCTTGCTGTACTTGGGCGTGGAAGTACATTTGCAGTAGCGTAGCAGTAGTAACAAAAGGAGGTATAGCGATGTTAATGCAGTCAAATGATGGAGAGCTTTTCTTTCTAAGTAAGTTTTTGTTAAATATGACGAATGTTTTTTGTCGATTATAGCCTAGTCGCCTGTGTGTCGCAGAATGCAATAGTATCCAAGAAAGTCCGCACGACTGAATTCATGAGAGTGGCATCCGAAACAGGTCAAGAGGCCGTATTCATTTGCCCCGCAGTAATTTACACCTCGGGCCCATATCTTCTGGCACATAAACACTATTTGAGTCTGGAATGCGTTTTTTGGTCACTTTTTATGCTTTACATGTTACGTTGCCTAGTTTTATTACAATTACTCGTAAGTTTACGAATACAAGATGCTCATACAGGAAGTTACAGAAGCTCTATCCGCTTTAATCGACGGTTATTGATTTTCAGTACTTACGAAAAATGGTACTTACTTTTTAAATAAGATTAAGGCGTTTGGTTTATAAGATACAGACAAATCTGAAGATACATAAAAGTAACAAAACTGATTCTTATATTTTGGTATTTTTAGATGGCCGAATATCTGTGAATATTTGTTTTCAGATAGGACTTCAGTCGTATTTGTGGTTGTACGTGGATGTCCATGGGCTGCGACTACTTAACATCAGGTGCTTTGCATGCTCGTTTACTACTCTTCGGAGATAAAAAAAGAATTGGTCGTAGGTGTATATGTGTAGCAGTGACCAATTACTATGAAGTAAATTACAGGTTTTGCCACTCCAAAAACCAAATAAATCGTAAGCAGCGTGAACATAGCTTGAGTACGTTTAATTAATTAAAAAAATACTATGTGCTTTGGGTGGAAGTAAAGCTGCGACATCCAAAACAGGAAATGGGTCGAGAATCTTATTCAGTTGCCCCGCAGTAATTTATTCCAGGAGATTCTGACTCCCGGTGCACAAACACGGGTAATTTAATGACACGTCTACGAGATGAATGAATTTAATTTTCACCGTAAAAATTCAGATACCTACGAATTTTTGGAACTTGCCTTACTGATTCTACATTTACGTGAGAACCTTGTTTTCGCAAATGACTACGTAATCGACCCGTTTATAGGTACGTACCAGTGGAATTCATATTTTGCTGTTTTTTATACATATATTATAACAATGATAGGCTAGTGACAAGAGTCTGACTTCTCAAATAGGGGATTGAATACCAGATATCCGTCATTTATTTTTCAAAGTTCTCAAGAGTGTTAAGTCTATAATTATTTGACTAGCAATATAGGTATATGACTTTGTTATACATCCATCACTTAGGTCTTTGAACGATTGAGGTAATTTAAATGGCTTTTTGTAAGGTTTTTCTGTATGTTATTTATTTAATATTTTTTATCACCCTTTCAGGGCTTTGACAGAATCATTAATATTGCGTGTATGATTCATGTAATTCTTATCTTATATTATTTTGATTAGGTATTTCTAAATAATAAAGTAATGTAGTGGATGAAAACCTATTTTTTTTTGGTTCAGTACAGCCTTAGTTGTACAACACATTTAAGATTTTTAATGGATGTTTACAGACCATTTATATGGAATTCGGTATGTTTTTATGAAATTAAAGAAGCAACTATCCATGCAGTCTATCTGACGTTAAGTGGTCACTGCCGTCTATGGACATCAGTCACTAACTCCATATACAATAGGACATCCGCCTAAAGTAAATCACAGGTGCGTAGCTACCATTGGGGATAAAAATGGTGATCGTCTCATATTATGTATGTAAGCCGTCAATCACACCGTACCTCGACAATACTTCCATTCAGGTAAAAAGGACGCGACGGTGGTACCTCACAAAATTTTACCTTACAAACATATACTTAAAAAGACGTGAGAAAAACGGTTATTTAATGAACTTACTTGTTAATTAAAATGTTTAATAAATCTAATTATATGATAAAGTCCTTTAAAATACCGCACCGCAGAGAGACGAGAGATGTTCTAATTAATTAACATGGTCGTCAAATAATTATCAGTTCCTACAAATGCGCTTAATCATTTGACGCAACCATTATTATTATTCATTAAATTATACGACCAACCAATATTAGATCTCTCTTGTAAGATAGAATGTGGTTATTACAGCAAATTAATTTGCGAATGGTGGTATATAGTGGGGTGGGGTCATCTACCCTGTCAATTACAGCGAGCAAACATCAATGCATTCCGGCATTCCTGTTTGAAGGTAATAGACCTTGTGTAATTATTGGCACAGGACATTAGGTTTTAGGGGGATGCACATCGGAATATACATTATCTACGTGACATATGTATGTACTTGGCTACAATATTTTATGTTTCACTGCTAGACTGGGTTTTTCTTCACTGGTGTAGTTTTGGAGTGTTCTCTACCACGATGCTCCAGTGCATATTGGTTGTGTTTTTGTATGTTTGTCGGGATATTAGTCAACCCGTTTATCGATTTTTTTCGAAACGCCTAAGTAGCATTTTACCATAGTAAAAATCTGTTTACAAGTTCAAGATTCGATTCGAGGTACCTCCGCTGTCCTTATAATGCGTTGTCCAATGCAGTTCTTGTATTTCGGTTGGACAAGTACGGTTGCCAACTATACTTACAAGGCGACCTCAGTCCTTTGAAGCAGTATGTACCATGTCAAGTTGGACCTGTTTGAGCATTGACATAAAGTCAATTGCTGAGGTCAATTAACATTAGGGAGCCTGCATTTTCGCTACAATTACAATATAAAAAATGAAGTCTGAGTAAAAATATTTTTAATTTAATTTTTACACTTTAAAATAAATCTTTTTCCTAATAATAAATATAAGAAAGAATGTATATTACAAAGACTTTGAACCAAATAAGGAAAAAAATAAACTTACAGCCACTAGCTTTTTTTGTTGTTTATTCGTGAAATTTTACTTGAAAAAGTAAAAGAAATGAAATCTATATCTCACGTGGTTTTCGATTTAAAATATTAGACTTTATCCATCGCTATTTCTTGGATTTCCATAGCATGAATGATTCCATGGATTTTTATAGTTTGCTTGATATCTAAGGAACCGATATAAATGTATAGATTCTCTTGTTCTTACTATTCCACTTCACCGTTCTGGTTTTTTATCTAACTCTTTCACCATTCAAGGAATCCGGCTT
>DWON01006639.1:0-13690 GCA_018251015.1 Phocides pigmalion okeechobee
GTTATATATACATAACTTCCTCGTTTATTTTTCGCGCCATTAGCAAAATCCATTGTAGGGTTTTGAAGAAGTTAGCGGAGAAACAGATGGAGACGAAATATGAATGAAGACGCGGATACAGGTGGGTGAAGTGACGCGCTGAGACGGGGTTTTAAATGCAAGTAACACCACGGAGCACTACCAGGACATAAACAAATTTCAAGAGTGGCCATGAACTAACGAGTGACCACAACTGGCGCAAAACGCGTGACCGTGAACTAACGAGTGATCACAAGCGACGCAAAAACTTGTGACCGTGAACTAACGAGCGATCACAAGTGACGCAAAAAGTGACCGCGTCTGCACTCCGTTCGTCTTGATGGACGGTCCGCAATCAAGCTTGTCACACTCCTACGGGAAAAATCCGAACCCAACCATTAGAGGAAACTTTGAGAATAATCTTTATTAATCTTTGAAATAAATTATACGGAAGCATAGCCAATTTGTGCAATGGCTTCCCCGTATTCCTTTGTAATGAAGATCTATGTATTTGGTCATCAAATATTAGAATTACTTATCTCCATAGATAATTCTAATACTCTCCATGCTTTATGATATTTTTTATCAAATTATTAAACAGAAAGTTCTTTCTGTGTTTCTTTTATGCGGATAAGGTCTCACCAAATTATGCTTGCTGATGACGTTGATATAATCCGAAAATACTGGTATAATTTTTGTTTCCGTTAAGTTTTTAGAAAATATATATTTTATGAAGAATATTAAGATATATATAAAATATATTTGACAGAAGTATCTTTGAAAAATGATATAATAGAAGTTACAATTATTGAGTGTAAACGTTTTTTGCGTCAACATTTTAAAAGTCGTTACTTTCATAAATTGTTATGTTTGTTACTTTTGGAGGGACATAGTTAAATAGTGGAGTACATATAACTCTTTATAATTTATTGAAGAGTGCGTATACCTGGACTAAATAACAGCATGATTGGCAGCAGCGATCGTTTGTACAAAGAATGTACAAATATTGGGCGTTTCATCAAAATTCACGATTTATTTACACTATCTATCCATCTGAAAAATGTGGTCAGAACATCGGACGCAAAATGTTATTGGTAAACATTCCTGTTTTGAATGTATTTTATGAATATGATTTAGTAAACGAGGAAGCAGTCAACCTGATGGTAAGTGGTCTGGTAATGAAGTATTAAACTTCAAATAAGATAAAAGAGTAGACCACACAAACGAAACTAAGGAAAGAGCTGTTTTAAGAAATACCGGAACCCATGGCCCTACAAGTATTTAGGCTAGAAGAAATACTAATGAAAGTAAATTAAAACGACCAATCTTGCATATTACAAATATTAATGAAAATTACATAAAAATAGAAAAAATCTCTCTTATTTACCATAAGTAATCCGGTAATCATACCTGTCTAATATACAATCGCAATTCTCTGTGGGAGACATGAATCAGCCACCATGAGCGTCGATCAAACGTGGGACTAACTGTTTGAATTTTATTTTGGAACACGCCCACGAACCAAAGGTTTGAAACCCAACTAGAACATACATGTAAACCCTTCTAAATAACCTGATCTGACTATTCGGAGCGTCTCACTGAACGACAACGCGAATTTTTGATCGTACCAAAAGCTGAGAGAATTCTTCTTCACATTTTACTACAGCGCAAAACTTTTAAACAAATATTGTTATCGTTCTTTATCTACTACTAGCTGTGCCCGCGACTTCGTCAGCATTTATTTTACAGAGTTCTAAAATCGTGAAACAACCGCCGCAAACATGCATTCAGTGATTATTTAATTTCTCACCCAATTTACAAAAAACTTAACTTATTTCACTAAAACCTTCCTTCGAAATCACTCCACCTGTTGTTGCATTCCGTGAGACAATTCGTTCAGTACTTTTTGAGTTTATCACGAACAAACAGGCAGACGGGACAGGTTTGTTTTATAATATTCATAGACATAGATATTCCAATGTAGATTTGCTAATAAGTTTCATTATTACTGAATGTAAACTGTGAACTACGTGAAACATGATTTATTCTTTATTTCTTTCAAAAATTGAAATCACTGATAAACTCCAATTTTATTGAAGTAGATATTACCAGAACGCCCACATACGTTCAATATTGTACCCACTCGTTTGCAAACGAATTTACATTTCATATTCACCCACGCCTTCGCTTAAAGCCTAAAAAAGTAGGCTGTATTTTTCTTAGGGTAATTTGGAAGAAACTTAGTTCGTAGTTACTTATTTTGGGTACATTTCTTCAGAACTTTGCCATTTTAGAATGACAATAAAATATGTTCCATATATTTTATGTATGTACAAGTAACCCCAGGGTCCCAAATAAACACGATAGACAGAGTTCACTCAAAGTCCTACGCATTTTATTTACTTCTGACTTAATTAAATTAATTGGATTACATTATGTCACGGCCGTGACCACGACCCATGCAACTGGTTCGAAATATCGGCAATAAAAAATAAAAAAATCGTTAATCGTGAGTACCCGTTATATACCATATTGTATGGATTCCGCGATAATATCAGATTAATTGGATTATATTAGATAGGAGTGAGAGTAGATGTCTCTTTAAATATGTTTTATCAAATAAGAAATAAGAATATTTGTATTTAAACATGAATATGCTATATACCATTGCAAGATGGTAAATGGTAATAGATACAAAAAAAACGAACTAGACGTAGGGTAAATAGATTAATCTATAACTAGCACCTGTCACTAGCCTCCCCCCGCCACCGCAGTTTCGCCGTGACCACGAGCCATACAACTGGTTCGAAATACCGGCAAATAAAAAGCGTTAGTCGTAAGTACCCATTATATGTTACGAGCAAAGGTTTTAATCAAAAGGAACAGAACAAATATTATTCTGACGAATAGCTAAATAGAGTTAAGGCCCATCGTAGATTGATTCTCCAATATCCACCCAGTCGTTTATGCTATCAACATAGAATGGGTACATCCCGTATTCCCGTGGACGTTGTAATACAATACCTTCTCTACTTATTAGAATTATAAATATACTTCTAATAATGCTAATATAAAATATACTATTTATGTAACATATATAAACCATAATTACGTAATTATTTTTTGAAAAAGAGAAAATCTAATTTGACAAATTGTTTTTATGTTTATTTACCGATTATTCTTTACTCGTGAACAGATTTTGATGGCACTTTTGTTATTCAAATGGGAATATTTCATATGTGGTCTCATTTTAATTCGGTGAATGGTAATTTGGTTAATGTAATGACGGAATCCATAAGAAAACTATCATCAAACATTTTTGTTAATCGATTTTTCCATAAAAAAGTCACTACCACACAAATATTTTATTTTAAATTCGTTTAAAATTTTATATTAAATTTTTATTTTAATTGTATAAAAGAAACAAATTAACAAAATTTTGTTAAAATTGTGTATAAAAGAAACAAAATAACAAAATTTTGTTTCTTTTATACACAATTTTAACGAAAACGGAAAAGTTTGTAAAAAAGCTTATTGAAAATTTAGTACACATTAAGTAAAATACAAATTTATTTATTTTAGTCTTTAAGAATTTGAAGAACAAGACTTTCATATACAGCTCAATTCTTTTATTTTACATATGAAAAAAATATTCGTTGAACAAAATCCTAATTGAAAATCACCACCTAGGTCTTTTATTATCCGACAAACGTTTCTTTCAATTACCTTTTACGTAAATTAAAGTCTTTAACGAACAAAGATCTTTGGGAACACGAAGTACGGTTCCAAGAAAGCAAAAAGAAATTTGATTCAAACAAAATTGAGTACCATAATGAGTCAGATAACATTTTATTCTCGTGTTTGAACACAAAACGTGCGTGAAGTGTACATTATTAAATTATGTGCATTCCTTATGTATACTATTTTTAGGCATTTTTTTATTATAAGGACTTTGGGCGGTAATAAAACAACGATTTGAGCGGGGTGTCGCCACCGCTGCCCTCATAATCCGTCGTAAAATAGATCTTGTGTTTCGGGTAGAAAAATGCAATTGCGAATTACGATATAAGCGTAAGGAGCATTTCAGTCGTCAATAGTAGCAAGCTATACTCGACGTTAGGCTGGACTTAAGTCTTCTTTGAGGTTAGAAATACATTTAAAAGGTTCCTTTTAACATCAGATGAACTGTACGTTTGTTACTTTTTCAACATAAAAAACTAAAAATCTGCAACCTATGGACATCCCTATACATAGATGTGTTGCTACTCCTGAGGACAACGATGGTCACCTTATGTGATAGTAAAGTAACAAGTACATCTTCTTTACGAGAAGCAATTGCTTCACGTTGAAAATTTCCTATCGAGTACATCATTATTTTCCTCTCTTAAGAAGTGAAGTTTCAATAATCCTTCCTTAGAGCTCTCAAACGTTACATAAGAAGCTTATGCGTAAAATATCCTACTTCTAAACCAACCGTTTATATATTTCTTATTATTATTTGTGCATTTTATCATAATCAAACAGTTGAAGGTCTCATTATATAGGCCCCTGCTGGGAAGACCCAATGGTCTCTTCTCACGACTAGGGAAGACCTGATACTCAAATTTTGTATTGGGACTCCACTACGCTGTTCCACTTCGCTGTTGAGATATGGATTAGTAGCCGGTCTGTCCATCAGATGTTACGATTTGGATTTATTGTTTATTTATTTTGTTAATATGATTTTCATATTAGCTTCATAGCTATATTACCTCATTTAATACTGGCATCACGAAAGAACATAAAAAAGAATAGAAAGTAAAGGTATTCTGAAAATGACATAAAAGTCAACAAGGAAATACCAAAGAATAGATAAAGCATAATAATAATACCAGTAATAGTCAAGTAAGTAAATAAATTAACACGCAAGGGTGAGTTTTATTACACTTGTATATGATGATACACTTTCGAGTGTAATCATTTCACATTACGTCACAAAGGGCAGCTCTTTAGCATTGACATTTCCGAAGGTGACGTCGTCATTTGTCACTGGGGTCTCACAAGGGACTATCTTACGACCCCTGAATATGTAAATAATATATAATTATATTTGCTAAGGGAAGACATTGTATGGGTTATAATTGTAACTATTACGTTCAATGAATATTTGCGTAGCTAAACCTGTTTGGTTTCTAAAGTAAAATTACGTTGATTTTCTTACTCAAAAGGTATGTGTTGATGTTGTTCTAATAACCTGAACCTACTACAGAGGAAATAGTTATAGTAATAGTTTCATGGTTTATAATGTGCAATAGATTTAGAGGGACCAAGAAGAATAAATGATTTTACGTTTATAAAAAAAGAGAGAAAAAAAGATTATTAAGTTAACCGAAACAGGTCAACCGTGACCACCACGATCTATGATCCAACATATCGGTAAATAGAAAAACTTTTATCGTGAATGCTTGTTACATATGAAAATATATACATTTTGCGATGATACTACTTTTAAATCATCTAATTTCCAATTTCACTAAAAGATAAATTTATATAATATTCAGCATTATTTATTAGATGGAAATGAAATATATCGTATTACAAAAAATATCGTATCACAAAAGTAATATAGGTTAAATTCTCGCTTTATGCTCTAATGCCCACATTAAAATTCCCTGGAATGTGAGTGTCAGAAACACGCGCAAAAATACACAAATTATTTTTGTATAGAACACACACAAAAAGTACAAGAACACATGGGTGTTCTTGGGTATGGACCCAGAACAAAAATCCAAATAGATCATATAAATGTCTGGAAGTCGAACCTGGAACCCTCTATTTCATATCCGTCTGGTTACGGTTACGGTTATGTAGTTCCGGCAAAATAGTCTTAAGGAGAATATTTTTATGAATGTTTTCACAGAGGGCGCAGAAATCGATAGCATCTCGATTCGTACAAAACAAATTTACCCAAGTCGTGATACATTGCGTGGAAGCGATTTGCTGCTCGGACAAGCAATCGAGCTTCACTGTTTAATCGTACAAAGTACATGCAAAGTAGCTATGCAAAGTTATTTCTTAACAAAACTGTATTAGCAACGATTACTGCTGCCCATGAACACTTATGAATCGGATGATTTTAAACTAAAGGTGGGAGAACTATAATTCAACCGGCGAAATACCACCGACGCCCTCATAATCCGACGTAAAGCATTACTTGTATTTCGGTTGGAGAAGTGCGGTTGCCGGCTACACAGCTCAAAAATAGGATTTCAGTCGTGTTTGTGGTTGGACGTGGATGTCCGTCGCCTGCGACTACGTAACATCAGGTGGTATGCATGCTCGTTTGCTATTCTTTTCACATAAAAACTGATATTATCGTGAAATTTAAACATTTTATTACGTACGGGGTACTCATGATGAACGATTTTTGATTTGATTCCCGATATTTCGAACCAATTGCATGGCTCGTGATCACGGCGAAATTTACCGTTTTTATTCCGCCGTGACCACGACCTATGCAGCTGGCAATCAAGAATCAAAAACCGTGAGTAAAAAGACCGATCAAAGAGGGATTGATACTCTACTCAGATTACAGTTGACGTCGTTGCGACACTCCGCACACAAACGTGTGGCAACGCATGCAATTTAGAAATGAAGCAATGCAACACAGATTCGACCTTCTTACAACTAAATTGGAATGCTACACTTACTATACCTAAAACAATATCAATAAAAGTCGAGCGACGCACATATATTCCACTTAGCAGTGATTACTTGTTTTTTCCGCTTGGCTTTGAAACCTATGGTCAATAGAATCAATGGAACCGAGTGGTACAAAAATTTTCAAACAATTAATCCCACGTTTGATCCACCCGGTTGGTGACAAGAAGGTTGATTGATATCTCGCCCAGAGAATTGCGATCGCTATTGAATGCGGGAATGTGGACGTTTAGAAGTAGTTTTAGTGGAAAGTTTAGGTTAGGCTTTCATTATAACTAATTTCATAGTACTCCATGTTAGATCTATATTAATAAAATTATTATAAAAAAACACTTCTGTCTTAATACGTACATATGTGAACGTGATTGTAACACGAATTCATTATTTTTCCATCCCAAAAGCCTAAGAACGTGCCTAAGTTATCGTTTTAACGATTACTAAGATTACTACGTATAAACAAAAACTTATATATTGAGATATCTTTACTTTTTATCTCATAATATAAAAAAAATAATGTCTCAAACTTAATCTATATTAGACAAAGATGCCTTGAGCACCTTGTTCAAGACAACACATTAAGTAAACTGAGTTAGTACCAGCTCGTAATCTGGTTCGTGTTCCACTATCAATTATATTAACTACCTTACTAAGTTAAGAGTTTATAAGTAAATTTACACGCCTACAAACTGCGTGGAATAGTGTACACTAAGCGGTTAAGTACGTCAGTGATATATGAGCAACGTTCGAGCAGTTCTAAACAAAGTAGTTTGTCGCTAAGCGATATATTTGGCCCAGAGTACGCTCCGCAATTAAGGCAGGTACCACACTGTTCAGTCGTTCGTACGAATTGTTACTAATTGCCCGTACTAACGTTTTTAACTGTACTGTTTGTTCTACTGTGAAAATAAACAATGCTTCTACCTTTTTTTCTAATGTGAGAAGAGTAGCAAACGCGCTTGCAAACCACCTGATGTTAAGTAGTCGCAGCCCATAAACATCCACGTACAACCACAAAAAAGACCGAAATCCTCTGTGTTAAATATGTTACTACTTCTAAGGACCAAGATAGTCGTCGCTTCAAACTGTAGCCGACAACCGCACCTCTCCAACCGAAACGCAAGTAATGCTTCGGCAGAATATGAGAGCGGTGGTGGTGCCCTCCGGTCGAACTATAGTACTTCCACTTTTAAAAAATTAAACATGCAGCTTATAACTACCGTATAAACAACATAAAATAGGACTGAGGTCCTATTTGAAGTCGTACTCAAATACATTGGCATCTTTGAAGACTAAAATGGTCTCCTCGCTTCTAAGTGTAGCCGACAAACGCGCCTCTCCAACCGAAACCTAAAAGATGTTTCAAGGAGGATTAACACTTTCCCTGCGGCTACAACACTGCTGTGTAATGCACGACGCACACGCTTACGGCTCGAACACACATGTGCTGTAGGGACAAATCTGTAGGGATTTCGGGCGAACAAAAGTTCAGTGTTTACGTTGGTGCTACAAGACTGGCGGCGGACATTACGTCTCTGTATTCGTAGATGATACACAGATGCTAAAAAATACAATTTCAGTAAATTTTAGGCGTATCTTGAGTCTAGTCAAATAAGCTCCAGTTTAGTCCGCCTCCCGCAATACTGACTCGATCTAATATATGTATAAGCACTGCAATCAAAGTGTTACCTGTATGTGTAAATACATATTACGATCTGTTAAGGTTTTGAAGGCCTACAAAGTAAATTACTCAAAGATTAATTTCATAAAATGAATACAATTTTGTCAATAAAACGCAATTCACTCAATAATATCTAATTCTGAAAATTTATGAAAGTAGTTAAGATCTAAATAACTAGAAATAGAAGTAATTTTCTGCGAACGTTTTGCAATCAATTGTTTTCAATTAAATCCTGAGCGCTGTTTAATGACTTTGATACACGCATTTGAACAATTGGAAAACGTTGCTTAGAACTAATATTAGCAAACAAAGTACCATGTGATATGAAAATATATTAATCGTATCCATTAGTGTTTGTCTATCAGAAGGACCTTAAATTCAAATTCAAATATTTTCGTTGTAAGGTATTTACATACAATTAATGATCATCAAGGGTACAATGTAAAATCAGTACATCGGCTTTGAGCGCTCTGTTGGCTAAGGTTGACCGGGAGAAAAAAGCCGGCGGAAAACTCTCGGCACTCTTTGTAAATCAGTCCTTAATAAATAAAAATTACACAGTATAACTATAGAAAGATGGTGAGCACACGAGACAGCTAATCGTGTGTGTCAGAATATTTCCTGTGTCATCTGCACACAATTTCGAGTAAATAAAACTATTGCATGGGAAATAGAAATAACCCGGCGAGGTAGGCTCGGTCCCAGGTTTTCTTATCATTTAAACGGTCCTTAATGTCATACCAGGCTATGTGAGAATATAGTGTGTCCATTAGTGTTTGTCTGTACGTCGACTCTGTCGTCATTGTAGTCATCATCGACATCAACCCATTATTACTTAACTTAAGTATCTAAAGAGATATATTCCTTTAATTTATCTACTATCAGTTTAAAAAGCAAACTTTACGGAGAAGATTCGACAAGATCCATCCATCTATCCATCAGCCTTTAAGTTTTCGCTCCGGGACACAGGCCTTCCTCAGGTATTGCCATTCTGTTTGAGCTTAAATAGGATTTCGGTCATGTTTGTAGGTCCCTCTAGCACGGGACCAGAATTGCGCTACGGTATCTCCTGCCTATCGTAAGAGGCGACTACAAGGAGGAAGCTTGCCGAGATTTGGCACCTGGCCCTTTCGTTGGAAAGAGTTCAGGTGCCTCGAACCAGTCGCATCCCTCCAAGGAGAAGAAGAGCGAAGGCCGCACCGTCAGACCGGTCACCGCCCCCGCTTATACGGGGAGGAAAGGTGAAGGTCAATCATCGTCATCGATCCGCTAACCTTCCGGAAGCTCCTCCTTAACGCTACCCCGCAACCACAGTACGGACGCCTGACCCGCGATGTAAAGCGAACCCAGTGGGACCGCACGCTAACGTGTCGCTTGGACCCGCGAGCTACACCACTCGCCCGCGTCGGGTAGAACCAGCTGACGGACGACGGACGCAGCGGGAATTGCGCATGCCGGAGGGATTATCTCGAGCCCGCCCACTTAACAGTGGGTGAGGGCTACTATAGTTAAGCCGGGGTGCAAACCTGAGTTCAAGCTCGGGCAAAGAGGGTATACCTCGAGGCCCATATTCCCCCGCGTATAGAGGCTGGGACGTCCCCGATGATGATGATGATGTTTATGGTTGTACGTGGATGTCTATGAGCTGAGAGTACTTAACATCAGGTGGTTTGCATGCTCGTTTGCTACTCTTGTCACATAAAAAACGACTTCCTAATTTATGGTACAGTCCACTCTCAACAGTGGGACTTAATCCCGCCACACACGAAAAAATCCTTGTACGTTAATATATTGATAACAACGTTTTGAACCAATATTATGCAAGTATGTTTTTATAAGCGAACTAATATCCGTTCGGAGGCTATGTATCTTGTACAAATATTGTTTTGCCAACGTACTGGTGCCTAAAAACATATTGTTCGTGTGTATATTATTATTATCTTTTCTATTCTATTTTATCCGGTATTTATTTACTTATCTAATCTTTTTAGTATACCAAATGCAAAAGGGATACGGGACTTAATGTTTTAAAATCATGCGCAAACAAATCTTTAAATGTTATAAAATAAAAAGTCCCCCGACTGTCCGTCTGTTCCTCTGTCTGTTCGCGATAAACTCAAAAAGTACTGTACGGATTTTATCGCAGCTTTCAATAAAGCTAGAGTCATTCCTAAGGAAAATTTTGGTACATAATAAGTTACTTTTTTTATAAATAGGGCGAGAAATTAAATAATAATAATAAAAATAATGTAAGTAAATATAAAATCTATTACCCGAGCGAAACTCGGCCGGGTCGTTAGTATACAATAAACAAATGTTTAATAATAATTTAATAGCAAGGATTATCACAAAGTAATCCATGATATTATTAACTAGCTGAAAGCGTTATCCGCCAGTCAACCTTCGGGTTCAAAGAAAAATAGTGGTAGGTGTTTTTATCTAAGAAAAACAGAACAGAATACAAATATCTAGCATCATATACCCATTGACCTGTGATCGAATGCGGGACCCTCATTGTTACAAACGGGTATAATAAGCGCTGATGATGTTTACACCTATTCTACTATAAATCGGATTTTAGAAGTAACTTTACACTTTGATATTATTTGGTAAAAGATGTATTTTAAAAATGTACGAATTATCCAATACAAAGAAGCCGTGAGTAGAGATTTTCGAAACTCAGTTACCCATTGGCACCAAATGAAACTAGACGAGAACAGACGAGATCAAACTAAATCAAATATTAAATGTCGAAACTGTTTAAGTCTCCGTAACGTTCTTTCCGAAACAAAGCAAAGGTCGCGATACGTATAAAACATTCTGAAAAACTTTTCAGTAAGAACATTTGGACGTCTATTTAAAAGATAACCTTCTTTATTGTTTATAGTCTTTACTAACGTCAACCTGTAGCTTTGCCCGCGAAATATAGCATTAAACACTTGCTATACATTATATAGCAATACGTAATTTGATAAACGTTACTTGATTTTTTATAACAACATATAATCGGATCCGTACTCATTGCGAATAATAAATTATTATAATAATTATTATTATTATAATTTTAGTGAAATGATGTTTAAATAATTAAAGGTGAATGTACAAGGACAGTATCGCTAAATCTAAGTTGTGTCACTAATTCATGAAATCCGTAATTCCTATTAGTAATTAAAGCAATGTTTCTAAAATATTACTAAATAACAAATTCTCCGTATAAAAATGACCAAAATAAAAGTCGTCTTAACCATTTATTTTGTCGTCATGTTTGCAATTGCCATTACAAAAATACGATTACTGGTGATCAAAGAATCGAAAAGTTTAGATGAGATTAAATTAATTATGTAATATGATGAATAAGCAATTAATGATAAAATCGATAATATTAACTTTTAGAGGAGCACTTTGATGAAGACTTTTTATGGTGTTATTAATATATTATATACTCTATTTAAGGCAATAGATTAAAACTACTAAGCCACTGATATTTTACAGTTAACTTCTTTCCTTTTACACTCCATGATACTTCCGATACAGAAAAAATGAATTTTGATTTCTGCGTGTCTGAAATCGACTCATTGCTTAAGATTGATTAAAACGTTCGCTTTTCTTAGCCCAATCGATTCTAGGCATATCGATTCACTTTAAAAGAAATCTATATACAAATTGAAAGAAACGATGCTCTATTAAATCACGACATTTTTGGAAGAAACGTTTTTAAATAATCTTTTGTCTTTTGAATGCATTCATAAATATTTAGTAATTCGTTCAAGTTATGTTCCAAGTACGAACGGTTATTTTGGCGTCAGATAACAGCAAACAATTAAAAGAAACGAATAATGCAACCAGTTTAGGGCTGTACTCGCTAGGTTCTTAAAACAGTCCAATTTAAAAGAATTCATCGAAACTGTGAAGCGTTCATGATTGATCCGTCGATCAATTAATCCATTTCAGATCAACATGCTTAATCGATTTTTCGATAAATCTCTCCCACTTTGCCATCTCTAACCTACCTGACAAGTAATAATTATTGTGTGAAGTTACCGACAGTTTGATTTGAACTCGTGGTAATATTCAACAACTATTACTTCGTGTTTGATTCGTTTTTTTGTTTCAATTTCCATTAAATGAAAGCCAAAGTGAGACAGAGACTCCATTAGATAAGTTTTTGTATCAATACCTATCTGACCATCATAAAACAAGTTCGCGAGATAAAAGATTCCATTTTAAGCTATAGTCTTTATTTCTAATAATTAGACGGCGCTCACCCTCAATTGGAGCAGTTTCCGAGGCTTACTATAAGGATTTAAAACGTTTTGCTGTTGGAACCTACCAACTAAAGCAAGCAAGATCCTACTACGAGGAACACACCTGAAACAATGGCATATATGTCGTGCAAATAAATGAATCGAATGATGATGATTTGCCCTTAATTCTGGGCGTAGATAATTATGTTATTCGTGGCAGAATAAAGTCCCGACATGTGAGCAGCCGGACTTACTACTACACTTATCTCTTGATAAACAGGAATGAAGATACGGCAAATACTCTGTGTGCTATTACAGGATATTATTGTAGCTGCCTAGTTTGCAAGCGCACAATACTCTGTTGTGCACACGTGATTACCATCACTTGGTATCTGAGCTGGGGTCAACATCACGACATCCAAGCATCGGCACAGTTTTTAGATAATATTTTTGAAGAATACACTTATGAAAACGAATAAAAATGATAAATAACCTTTTGTATTTTAAACTAAATGAAAGCCTCTTGATTAGTTCGATGTACATTGCCACATTACCAAAAAAATAAAAATTGCATTTCTTCACTAACCTTCAATGTATAAAAATATATGTCAGGCTCAGTGGCTTTCATTGACTTTCATTCTTTGATATTCACTGTTTAAGGGGTCTGGAACCCTTTTTTCCAATTCGCAACTATTAAGTGATTATATACTTATGCGAAGAAACAGCGTAGAATTGTCCAAATCTAAATAAGTTGGGTAGCTAATTATCAAATATTGATAGCCATTGCTTTATTAAAATGAATAATCATAATGGTAACTATTATCTAATATAGCGAAATATTTCAGAAAAATTTAAATTAACTTAACAGCCTGTGAACATTTTTGAAAATTCAAATTTTAGTGGTCCTTCATTACCATACTGCTTTTGAATGCCGATATTTTTTTTTTGGCGAAAGAGTAAGAATCGGGCATGCCGGCCACCTGGTGTTAAGTGGACACTGCAGCCCATGGACAACCACGTCCAATCTCAAATAGAACAGAAGTTCTATTTA
>DWON01006640.1:0-13689 GCA_018251015.1 Phocides pigmalion okeechobee
CCCCGGGCGAGCTCTAACGGCTCTACCATCTCTAAACATATGGACAAACCGACATATGAAAGATAAAAGTTACGTAATAGTATACGTAATCCAGTTTCTAGCATTGCAAGTATTACCTAGGCAAAATCATTTGATCATCAAAATCGTTTTAATATAAGCATACTTCAATTGATATCTCCTATTTACGTCGGTTATGAATTAAAATTAATAATATTTACTCACAGTATTAGCTTTAGTCTAATGTTATTCGGCCTATATAAACACGATAACTTTACACGAGTCTGCTTGTAACTGGCTACTTAAGGAAGGAATGTATTATATAGTAATTTCTAAAATGATTATTTTTATTTATGTCACATAATATTTTTTCTCTTAAATTGATGTCCATTAATATTAACACTTAAAAGGAAAAAATAAATGATATGTTTCAAATATTATATAATTTATCATTAAGCATTTTACGTCAAATGTTTTATTCAATTTTTAAAACGTAATATATACTGTTAGCATTTCCGTATATTATTATCGTTTTCTTGTTATTGTATTGTATAGAATGCTTTGTAAATCTAGTAATTATTTTCCTTTATTATATTAATGAACTTATAAACTGTCTTTTGTTTACAACGTTTATAAATAAGGTAAAAAGTCAGCCTACAACTACATTACGAACGTATTTACGACGCAGATGGTCAGAATAACTAGTATTCTCAATATCGATTACTACGCAATCATGTCATAAATATATTGTAAAAATGACAATTTTTTCTTTCCTTAATATGAGACCTTAAGATTGAATAAAATATTTATTAAAATTTTAACAAAAGTTAACAGAAATACATATTTAAAACGATTTTATTTAGTCACGATGTTGTCGAATTCTAGCATGTCTAGCTTCTAGTTATCTCTGTGTTTCAGTGAAAAAATCTGGTTACTGGCTTACTTACATATGAGGCGATTGATTACCTTAGTCCTCAAGAGTAGAGCAATACATCTATGATTGACTTCAGTCGAGATTTCTATTCTTTATAAAATTTGATAAAGTTGCCTACGAGAGATAGTGACAATTTACCATCCAATTCCGTGGTATAGTATAGAAGTTATATTTTTTGGATTCCTTAAAATAAGTAATATTAGTTAGAAGTACCACAAAATAATAGCGTGTTATTTCATCCGCAAGCAGAGCCATTATCTAGAATAGATGTTGCACTTAAGTAGCTTAAGCATGCAGGAGTGACGTGTGGGCGTCGATCCCTACTTATATACACTCGCGGGAATCGATACGAGACAAAGCAGTAAATCTACTAAGATTCATATCGGCTGTGTATTTTACACCTATTTCTGACTCATACGAGCAATGTAGTACGACTGTGTTCTGATTTTAACATGGCACGTACACTAGCATTAAAAGAGTTGATTTCTGCATCAGTACAACTCCATATAATACTTTTCTTTATAAAACAAAAGTTGCCATTTGGCAGAACAATAGTTTGACTGGGGAGTTACCACCACCTCTATAAAGCAGTTATCGTGTTTTGGTTGCAAAGTTACGGCTACCGGTAATACTTACAGCTGAGGCTATAATCTTAATCCTTAAATGTAGCAACTTATCTACGTATGCGCTCAGATAGGACTTCAGTCCTGTTTGAGGTCAGGCAGTCCGCGTGCTCGTTTGCTACTCTATTCCCGTAAAATAAACTATATTTCGAAACAAAATTATATGGATGAAATCACAGGTAACAGGCGAACATTCAGTCCTCATAAATAGCAACTTATCTATGCACAAAGTCAGGCAGAACTTTATTTCTGTTAGTAGTCGGATTTAAATGTCCATGGACAGCACTATTTAAGATTAGATGGCCTGCAAGTTCTTTTGCTACTTTTCCAACATAAAAACGTAGAAAAGTAGAATACATCCACCTGATAAGTGGTCATCAAGTAACCAACTGCATATAAAACAGGAGTCCTACTTGAAGTCAATCACAGAACGTCTGAAGACTAGAATGGGCTGCTCATTTGGAAGTGAGTTGACAAACACATCATTCTATTGAAACGCAAAAATGACTTCACATTACAAGTGGGTGTCGTGGAGTGGCATTGTTACATCCCCGCTGAATCATACAGATTATATTACCTTGCAATGTCAATGTCAATAATATTGTATAATAACTCTAAGCACGAGCACTTCCCCAAGAGCAAGAGGCATCTCGAACTATGTGGATTATACGTACGCTTATTACTTCTTTACTAAAAAAACAACGATGTTTTTTACATCTCACTAAATACTACGTGGTTGTTGTTGTTGAACGTGGTCTGTACGTAATGATGTTATTAAAAAAAAATATATTATACCTATTTGGCTTTATATGCGTACATTCGTATAATGAAGAAGTTTTTTTTCTTTTTATCCGCCCATTACTTTTTGCGCGGTATTTTGTTTGCAGACTACAGTAATTTCATACAAAGCGCACTGTGTAGATATCAGATGAGAAATAAAACGAAATCTCTGTTTAAGAAGATACATGAACGACTCAACAATACTACTTGATGTTTTAAATTTGCAGTTCATAAAAGCAATAAGGACTCAATCCATTAAAGTATCTTAATCTAAAGTCTTACTTTGCAACCACGAAGGTTGTGGAGGACGAATATTTTTTTCTCAAATTTATACCTGGCTTGTGTATCTACTGCTGGGTACGAGTCTCAAACTTGGAGAACAACTAGAGAAAACTTGGATTATTTAGTTGAGTTAATGACCAAATGAAATCATAATGACAATACCAACCTGGACTGATTGCTTTACGCGTCCTTTTTTCTGGATGTGGAAATCATTAAATGATCTCGTCCACCTAGGGCTAGGACGAAAGGGTATGTCAGACTTTTACTGACTAAAGCCGCTAACGAAAATATAAACAAAAATTGCCACGGGCGATCACCCATTCTTCAACTTTCAAAGCGCACGCGATGTTGATTAACTTTGCAGATCGTTTATGATCTACAAGTATACGAGTCTCAGACCGCAAGACGCCTTGTTGTTGTTTTATTAAATACATGCAATATATCAATAACTTATTTAAATTTAAATACACTTCCTTATACATTTATTTTTGTGTATTATGTAAAGATTACGGAAGTGATAGTAGTTCAGTATCGGAATTTCATTAGTTAGAAGTGTATTTAAACCAATAACTTTAACATGAGTCTGGCATACTGTTTAGAAAATTGGAAATCCAAATTTAATCTAGTGTATAGGTCAAGGTCTTAATCATTTCCACGCTATCCACGAAACACAAAGATAGTCGTAGGTGTTTCCTTTTCATTTATATTGCATATTTATGTACATATAGACCAAAATAAAACTATAAAAGACAAATGTTTCTTTGTCTTTTAGAAAATAGATATATGCGACTTCTCTTCCCGCGCGTGGTTCTTCGGATTTTTCATTGAAACTTTTGGTGTTTATCGAAATCTCGTCAAAATTTGTCGTTTTGAGTATTGGCCGTGCAGTGGACATACGGAGAGTATACATACACTTATAGCATTAAATAAATAAATAAATAAATAAGATTTAAAGAAAGCAATAGCTCTATTAATATATTTTTCAGGGTCTGCACTCAAAAGGTCAACGGGACTTTATTGCCTATAGATATTATAGGCAAATAAATTCTCTTGATAATAATATGTTTTCGTCTCAAAATAGCACATGTTTATAGCAAATATAGCAGAACTATAATTGTAAAATAAGGAAAACGAGCAAATTTTATGCGCACAGGAAATATAAGTTAAAATGATGGTATTATTTCAATCTACGATTCGCAATCTGTAGTTACTCTTAAGGTAAGAAATACCATGGCGCCATCGATAAATATGTAAATAGAAATAATTTTCTGAACACGGGAAATATAAGTTGAAATGATAGGATAATTTCATTCTATGGTTCGCAATCTGTAATTGGGTTCTTAACGTAAGTAATGCCATGGCGCCATGATAAATATGTAAATAAGTTTACCATACTCAAATAATATATTGATAGTAATTATAACAGAACTAAAAAAAATATAGAACTAATTGTTTTGTATCTTTTTTCTTGTAACTCTACTGAAAATCTCATAAACCACATGTAGTTAACCACACGCACATGCACACACACGCACACATTGGCACATTCCTATGTTTTTTTTTTGCTTCCTGTTATTATTATGAATACTTTGTTTTTGCAGTCTATTAAATCTATGTAACGCTTATGATAAGGAAAAGGGAGAGGGCATCCCGCCACAAGTGTAATTTATGTTGCGCTTACTAGGTTGCTTCATCAATGGTATAACTTTATGTAAATGATAGAATGAATAAAGATTTTTATTTTGATTTTGATTTTTTAACTGTAAACTTCAAAATTATTACAAATTGAAAATGTAAAAATTCTGCTTGTTATAACGTACAGAACGCTGGCAAAATTACTTCGTTACATACGGCCTACGTGACGTAAGTTATTTATGGCCTCTAGATATTAATATATTTTAGGTGATAAATAAATATATAATAAAATATATTGCGTGGAACGAAACATTTCGTGTTTTAAATCGACTCGGACTTGGCAAGTATTTTATAACCACCGTAGGGCGGGCGGAAATTTGTGTGGGGTAATAAAATGTCTGCTATATTGCAAGTTTGCTAAAAATAGCCTAACCTTATCTGACAAGGCAATTTCATTTTGTAGTCAACTTGGGACATAGGTTTGTCATTTTTATTCTATGTTGAAAATCTTCATTAACGACCTACTTCGTTGTACATGACATCTCACCCTCACCGTTTCTTCATTACTATCGAACTAATTGCACTAATCCAAAACTTCGCACACTTTTGAGAACTTTATACAGAAATCTCAAAATTTTCTTTCATATTTTGTTACTATCAAAACAAATGAAAATTTATTTCTAAATAGTACGTACTTATATACTTATATTATATGTACGTACTTTAGTCTCGTACCCAAAACCCCTTCGGTTAAAATACATTGTGTATCAGACGCAATCGAGGCCTGGAGGGCTGTCTATTCTGGTGGAACCACCACGAAGGAACCTAACCGTCAAAAACTTTGGGATGCTCCACTAGTGCAGGGAGTCCGTCGGGACCTGATTCAAAATTCTTTCAGTGTCCAAGACCACGCGCAGCTTCTAGCAGTCTCAGAACTCGAGTTGGGACAGTGGCTGAACGCCCTACCATCTGCCAACCTCGGAACACTGTTGGACAGTGGCAGCTTCCGGATTGCCGTCGGTCTCCGATTGGGAGCTGCCAATGTTGAACGCTATCGGTGACAATGCGGCAGCGTCGTGGATAAGTCCGGACTTCACGGTCACTTCTGTCAGAGCAGTGTTGGCAGATTTTCTCGCCACGGCTCAATTAACGACATCATTAAACGGGCGCTTGCCACCATCGATGTCCCTTCAGTTTTGGAACCAGTGGGGATAGTACGTGATGATGGCAAGCGGCCGGATGGCCTGACACTAAGTCCTAGGGAGCGGGGGAGGGCCCTTATATGGGATGCAACACGCGTCGATACGTTGGCCCCTTCTCGCCTCGGCGGGATGGTGTCGAAGGCTGGAGCTGGGGCTGCAGAAGAGGCCAAGCGGCATAAATATGTCTCACTAAGCAGTGATTACGTATTTGTCCCGCTTGGCTTTCAAACCGTTGGCCCGTGGAATCCGTGTGCCAAAAAAAAATTCAAACAAATAGTACCACGTTTGATCGACGCTGCCGGTGACAAGAGGGCTGGTTCATATCCCGCGCAGAGAATTGCGATTACTATCCAGCGCTGGAATGCAATTTGTGTTCTTGGAATCCCTTTAGATTGTTTAGGTTAGGTTTTTATTGTAATTAGTTTTAAGATTTTCATCATTGTAAATATTAAAATATAATATTTACATAGTACGTAACTTCCAAATATCAAAGATAATCAAACACACACGCTCCATGTCTCTCCGGAAGTTTACCACTAGTCTGTCTCTGCTACTGACATGACAATTACATTAAATTATGGAGTATTTTAAAAGAACAGATTCAAAATGATGATCATAACGTACATACGTAACGTCGTATGATTCATAGGTGGCAGGACTATAGTTCGACCGGGGAGGTACAACCGCCGCCCTCATAATCCGCTGTAATACATTACTAGTATTTCAGTTGGAAAGGTCCCGTTGCCAGCTACACTTTGAAGCTAGGGACCATCTTAGTCCTTAGGAGTAGCAACGCACCTACGGTCGAGCTCAAATAGGATTTCAATCATATTCATGCTTGTACGTTTCTGTCTATGGGCTGCTACTACTTAACATCACGTGGTTTGCATGCTCGTTTGCTTCTTTTCTCATATAAAAAAATAAATCATACGATTAGCTCTTTAATATATAGTTTTTTGAGTAAAAGTGCCAAAAATTACTCAAATTGTTAAAAAATTGATTAAAAATCAATATGTAACAATGCATGAACTCTTTATCGAGGACATAAAATATATATATATTATCAAGCGGTAAGCGTAGGATTGAAATTTCTCATCGGGAAATAAATTTTATCGGAAGTGAAGCTTAGGATCGTATCGACAACGTGACTCCGGGCCATATTTCACGATACACGATGTAATCCGAGATCAGGGGTTTTGTCACCATCTTGTAAATCCTCACTGTATATCAGTCTATTTTTATATCACAAAAGTATCAAACGAGCGTACAGTCTACACGATATCAAATACGTACTGTAGCCTGTGGACAAAGGTATTTATTAAATAGTATAAATAGAACTTCTGAAAAGTATTTGTTTTGTTATATATTTATGACGAATGTAGCAATAAAGCTTTTCGTGGAATATATAAAATAAGATAATAGTGGACTGAGATAAATTTTTGATACTAATTTGATACAAATTGATACTACATTTTAATATAATAACATTTATTCTTTGACTCATTCACGTACGAATTTCTTGTGAACTATTATATTGAACATAATAATATATTTTTATTACTGATACGCACACAATGTTACAAAGAACTCAATGAGACATTTCAATCTCCGTCTCATAAATATTGATATGTTATGATTATTTCGTATATCCAAATATTTTTGTCTCCTTCATATTTATTTTGCTCATAGAGTGAAAAGAAAAGTAGAGCGTATGACTCGGGGGTAAAAATATATACCTTGCAAACCTCACTTCATTCAGTATTCTGCTTTAGAATATATAGCTACAATCAGGATTCAACTATAGAATCCTTCGCTCCGTTTTGGATTTAAAATAGCACCCTCGCCGTATAGTAATGCTCTATTCATTTGATAAATACTGATATTCGTGTTACGTAATTAAACGATGCAAGTTATGTAATATATTGCATAAATTACAATGAAGCGTCAATTTTTTAACATTTCGAATACATTTACATATTTTGTCGATAACCGGATAAAGCGGAACATTTATCGATAGATTATTTTAATTTTCTTCATTTTCTATGGTCGATGATTCTAAATTTAATTATCGTGAAATAAGTACATATACGGGTGATGGTATATGACAAAGGCGTAAATAAGTTAGACATAGGAATTATTTCCGAACGATTTTGCTCAAGATTCAATAGTTTGGGTTCGGTATTTTCATTACCAGACACACTAACATACTTGTATAATTGTGTAAGACAATTTGAAGTAAAATTCATGTGTATGAGAAATTAATATTCAATATTGCGTGTTAAAATATGGTAAAAATTATTGCCCATTGTCGCTTCACATAATTGCCTTCAAGTAATAGGCAACAGTATGGTTTACTTTTTCGAGACGTTCCATCTTAGTCATCCTACAAAGATTAGGATGGATCAGATACGTAACTACACAATCAGTACAATATGGATTTGTTTACACTACTTCAGAGAATGTGTCAGAATAAAAAAATCAATTTATCTGTCCGTTTTATTATATTTTATATAAAACATTTATGATGAATTATTGTCAATACAAAAAATAATAGTTTTATAATGTTGAAAACAACTGAATCGTTTGGTATTTTTGGAATGTACAGACGTATCTAGTAACATTTTATGGTCGAACAAAAGAGAACGTATATGAATAGAATAGAAGTCCATTCATTGCATTGTCTATGGGCTGTCAAAACTTATGATATCGTCATGAATGTTCCGGAAACTCGAACAAAGAGACGAAAATAAAACATACCATTATTCAATATTATTATACCGTAACGTTTGGAGTTTTAGAATTTTAGAAGTTAAACGTACATTCATAATTGTCCCACCGCAATAAGAGGGGACATCGGTGTACTAACCGTTTTTGTAATAAAATACTCAATGGAATCAAAGACAAAATTTTCACAAAAACATTTTTTTTTTAAGTTACGTATATTTGACATAAATAAAACTGGAAATAAGATACAGTACATTGTCATTATTTTTATATATGTATATGTATTAAGTAGGTGTATATTATTTTTGTATAAATTGATGAGGATTATACATATTTTCAAAATGAAACGCTCGCCTACACGTACTTTATACATTTAATATGACATATTTTTCATGTTTTTTTATATGTATAATATATTTAAAGGTATTTAAAAAAAATAGAATGATTCGTCTACATATATTGGTATGGTATGGTTATTCAAATTGCAAAGCGCAAAGCATACTCAGTGATTGAATAGAAAAGGACTGAAAACAATATTTTTGGTAGTTTTTTATTTTGATTTCTAACAAATTATGCTCATGCACTAAATTTTATATCGTACTTAAAATGTTTTTGTTTTTTATGTATCTGCTAAAAATACTTTTATAAATAGAATATATTAATATTGCGTAAATACTACATAATAAATTTTTATTAGATTGTTTGAGTATTATTAATAAAAATAGATATAAATTTGATGTCTCTGCCTGTTTATTCTATATACGTTATTACAGTATTTATCCGATAACCATTCAACGTTAGGAAATTGAGTGCACTACCGCGAAGGCTTTATCAGTACGTGTTTCCTACAATAATTCTATCTAACTAAATATTCTATCATTCTAACAAATAAATTCTGGCAAATAATTATTTATAAAATACGGTAACAAAGTCGCTGATACAATCTGGTACTTTATGTATTTTTTTATTTTTATGAATGAAATTATAAATACGATGATCATTAATGTATTTTTTTCATTCCATCTGCATATTCTTGATCTTCTATTAAGTAAAAGGTTGTAAAAAATCTTCTTTATGATTCTTCCTTTTGGTCAGTGATGCTAACAACACTTTGAACGTTTATATGAATTTTGGAGTAAGGTATAATGTAAAAAGACAGTGTGAGCATCTGCAGTATTTTTGGACACAGCAACAAATTCTTTTGCGTTTCAATTTTGCAATAGTAGTTGAAATCCGAGACTATATTTAAACGAAGACGGTGATATATATATATTTTGTAACAACCGAGTATCTAAGTAAAACATTTTTTTTTTCGAAATATATCCAGTAGTTTTTGCGTGAAGTGCGCACTACGGCCTCCATCATTTTATTTATGGAGATACATGAGAGCGCCATAATTACTGGTTTAAGGCAGCAGTCATTTAAATAATCATCAAATATTTTTTCATTCAAAATTACTGCATTTTAAGTCCGTACGTTTACTCTATACTTACTGGTTTAGCAGACAAATTAACATGAAATACAAAAGATATAATCTGAAAAAAAAGCAAAAACAGCAAAAAAATAAGATTTATTAACGTGGTTTAAAGCAAATATTATAGAAGTAGATATGTAACAACATAAATTCTTTGTTGATGATTTAGGTAAATCTACAGAAAAACAAAAAATAGTCTATAAAAACACTAACTGCTAAACATACTTTTGTGGTCTTTGTCAATGTACTATAATTCAAACAATAAATATTTTTTATTCGTATAACAAGTTTTTTCAGATCTCGGTAACTTCTGCCGTTCGTTTGTATTTCCTCTTTTGCAAGGCATCGATACTACCATAAAATTGAGACGATTAATTCAAAGAACTTCAAAGAAAAGTATCAAATATATGTAATTTTTCTCCCTGTACTTATCATATTGGACAACTTCTGGTGCTCCCATTTTTTGCTTCTACTTTAAACAAATATATAGATACAACAGAAACTTGACACGATGCAATATAAAATGTATTTTTTTTATTAAGTTTGGTGTTGTGTATTCAGTAGGCGTAGATGATGTTAATAACAAGAGGGTAGGTTGTTACAACTAGACGCATATACATTGCCTGTTTCCAGCGCAGAGACTTCGGTTGTACATCAGCTTACAAAGAGTACGCGTGTCAAGTATAGTCAATCAATGTTACACAATGCCTGGTAAGTGTACGGATAGTATACTTAGTATGAAAATCCGTTAACCCTCTGACCGCCATAAACAATAGTCTCACACTTTTTTTATCTGAGAAGAGTACCAAACCGCCTGATGTTAAGGAGGCGCATCCCACAGACATCCACGTACAACCACAAACGCCCGAAATCCTATCTCGAACGTAGATGCGTTGCTAGTCCTGAGGATTAAGATACTCGCCTCGCTTCAAAGTGTATCCGACAACCGCACCTCGTCAACCGAAACACTTAAAGTAAATTTACCAATATAGTAATTACCCGGCAAGTTCAAGTTTGCTTTACATTACCTAGGTTAGATTTATTAACCTTATTTAATGCGGAACTATGGCTAGAGATAATAAAGGTAAATTGTATGCTGAAATTGTTTGTACAAAAATGTTTACTTTGTGTATACGATTTGCATTCACATTAGTTTGTTTACGTTTGTTTAGCTAGTTCATACATCCAGTTATAGAAACCACCTTTACAGCCGTCTATCCGTTCGCTCAAGGCAATATTCATAATCAATGCAACGTTAGAAATAGACTCCGCGGTAGTCGCCAAGCTTTGTTTTATTGTATCGCCAAGGTTTTCTTTAGAAATACTGCTTATAAGACTTATAGAATTATTTTTAAGTAAGTACTTACTGCAGGATATGAACGTGAAGTGAATAATTAACAACATTTAAAACATCTGACGTTAATTACAAAAAGTTTAAGGTTTTTTAAGTCAGTTTGTCACTTTACTGACGATTCTAATCCATCTATGTTGAATGTTGGTAATATATGTTTATTTGTAGTCTGTGGGAATTTTGACATTGGTTTTTTTAACGTTGCAAATAAAATGGTAAAAGTTTTTAAATTATATTAATTTTATAATTATATTTTTACAAGGATTTAGATTTAATTTTATCCGGTAATAAATATTAAATAAAACGACAAGTATTAATAACAATGTAAGTGGTAAAAATCTAATAGAAAATAATTGTTCTGTATCAATAATGGTAAAAATAGACCCTTAAATATCTCACTAATCCTTCTCGTTCTGAATGGAGCCAAACTTTTTTTTTTATATGAAAATGTAACAAACAATGTTAAGTAGCCACTGCAGCCTATGGAAAACCACGTCCAATCTCAAATAGAATAGAAGTTCGATTTAAGGATGGACGCGGATACGTTCCTACTCTTAAGGACTATGATAGTCGCTTCCAATAATTTCCATCCCGCAACCACACCTCCCCAACAGAAACACAATACATGAAGAACATGTTGCTTTACGGCGGGTTATAAGGGGGGCGGTGGAGCCGCCCCGGGCGAGCTCTAACGGCTCTACCATCTTTAATGAACCTTTAAATAATAATGAAGGCTACTCGTTCTATGTAATATGTATATATATGCTTACTACGTCATCTCAATACACACTTAAATACATATATGTGCAGTCTGTGTCGTAGCAGTGCAGAAACATAATACTGTCACTAAGGTACTTTACATAGTTAATAAATAATATTAAGTGTTACTTTGCGGAAACATAATCATGTACAGGTGAGGACATTGTCGCATAAATCCGAAGTATCTATTTCATAAAGATAACTGAAGTAAGTCTGTGTACAATTGTATACATAAGTGAATGTTACAATCCAAGAATTAGTATGTATACGAAGACTTCTCTTAATTTATGCCTTTTGGTAAAACTGTAAATTTATGGGGATTAAAATTTTAATTATAATTCCGTGCATTTTATTCTTAATATATATAATCCCGGAGTTATCTTTGGACCCGGTAGGTTGCGCTGTTGTCGAAATCCAGATTTTTATTTTTATTTTGCGACCAATGTTTTATATATTTTTAATACCCTGACCTAAATACCCATAATTAATATTAAACAATTGACAAGTCTTCCAGCAACTCTAAATATTTTTTGATAGTGTAATTTTTGGTTCGCTAGTATAGCAAATTATTATAGTAACTACTCACTACTTACATTGAAGACGCCCTACACGATCTAACAAAAGCTAATCGTGTTCAAAAACTCTAATTTTAGTCTCTTGTATTCAACATTTCTATGAAAGTTCCAACAAAAGACGACCCAATAAATATTTATTCATAGCGGATAATGAAAACTGCGCCCTCAATACCACAAAGTTTAATGAGTTTCAAAATAACGGCAGAGCTGCCGCTAATTAAAAATCGATGCCATTTTCCATTGTTGTCTGTTTGTGTACAAGCAATCAATTATGGAAATTGTTATGGAACGTATATATTATTTTTGTTAACAAATCGTATAAAACAGAAGAGGTTCTCATTTCTATTGTATTTTTATTTGTTTGTTATCGCGTAACCCCGTAATTTATTACCCGATTCGGATCTTTTTTATTTAACACTGACTGCGGCACGCATATTCGACAGAGTCAGGATTGCCGGAAGCGGCACTAAACTGGAGATCTTTTTTTAGACAGAAGATACGCCGACAACTCAGACAAATATTGGACTTTTTAGCATCCGTACAACATTTACGAATATACAGACGTTGTTTCCGCTTGCAATCTTGTACCGCCGACATAAATACAACACTTGTGTTCGCCCGTTGTCCATAAAAAATGTACGTACAACAAAGGCCATAAGCGCGTTGTGCCGCTTAATATACAGCAGTGTTGTCGCATCAGGGAAAATGTTAATAGACTTTTCCATTCGGTCCCAGTAGAATTTGAAAACCTAAACCATCCTTAACAGTGGACAAAGTAAGGGGTCAATGTTGGTGTTAGAGTTAAGTTTCAATTATAATTAAGTAATGTAGACCAATCTATAGACATCATCTAAAATAAACTAACATTTCTAAGTGTAGAAAAACAGGAAATTAATGCGCCTCAAAATGCGTTTTTTAGTTATATATCGCTTGTCCGGAAGAATACAGTATCATGTCAAAATTTTGCACTAACTGAATTAATACAGTTCGACTAAAAAGTACGTTAAAAACTTCAATCGCTTCTCCTGAAAAAGTACGTTTTTAGAGTTAATACAGTATTCTTGCGAACAAGCGATATATATTATTTTAACTCATGTTTATGAGTATAGTCTAAATTTCTACTTATCTAGAGTTTTAATACAAGTGCGCTTAAGGTATACTTTAAAAGATAATACGAGTACATAGACAAGCGTGATAGGAGTAACCTACTTCAAAAGAGCACCAGCCAGGTCTATCATTTGTAAACTTCCATCAGTTTTAAAAATAAAACTCCAAACTAATTACACTGAACCGCAAAGAAAAAGGGTCGGTTACCAAAACTTCAATATTTTCTAAAATATTTGGTTCAATGTC